>CM045748.1:30820359-30822859 GCA_024760905.1 Plotosus lineatus
CTTGTCTAACCTCATCTGTTAGCCTGTCCATCACCATAGCAAACAAGAAGGGGCTGAGAGCTGACCCTTGATGTAGTCCCACCTCCACCTTGAACTCTTCTGTCACACCGACAGCACACCTCACCACTGTCTTACATCTATCATACATGTCCTGCACCACTCTAACATACTTCTCTGTCACTCCAGACTTCCTCATACAATACCACAGTTCTTCTCTCGGCACCCTGTCATATGCTTTCTCCAGATCCACAAAGGCACAATGCAGCTCCTTCTGACCTTCTCTGTACTTCTCTATTAACATCCTCAAAGCAAACACTGCATCTGTGGTGCTCTTTCTTGGCATGAAACCAAACTGTTGTTCACAAATGCTGACCTCTGCCCTTAGTCTTGCTTCCACTATTCTTTCCCATAGCTTCATTGTATGGCTCATCAACTTTATCCCTCTGTAGTTGCCACAACTCTGTACATCGCCCTTGTTCTTAAAAATGGGCACAAGCACACTTCTCCTCCATTCCTCTGGCATCTGTTCACTTTCTAAGACCTTGTTGAATATTCTTGTCAGAAAATCTACTGCTACCTTCCCTAGACACTTCCATACCTCAACTGGTGTGTGATCAGGGCCAACTGCCTTTCCACTCTTCATCCTCTTCAATGCCCTGCTCACTTCTCCCTTACTAATCTTTGCTACTTCCTGCTCCTCAACGGTCACCCCTTCTACTCTTTTTCTCTCTCATTTTCCTCATTCATCAGCTCTTCAAAGTACTCTTTCCATCTTCCCAGCACACTTCTGTCATCAGTCAATACATTTCCCTCTCTGTCCTTTATCACTCTAACTTGCTGCACGTCTTTCCCATCTCTATTTCTCTGCTGTGCTAACCTGTATAGATCATTTTCTCCCTCCTTACTGTTCAACCTATCATACAAGTCATCATACGCCCTCTGTTTGGCCTTTGACACTGCTACCTTCGCCTTACGCTGTGTCTCCCTGTACTCCTGTTTACTCTCTTCGGTCCTCTCAATGTCCCACTTCTTCTTGGCTAACCTCTTCTTTTGTACACACTCCTGCACTTCCTCATTCCACCACCAAGTTTCCTTATCTACTTTCCTTCCAGAGGACACACCAAATACTCTCCTACCGGTCTCCTGATCACATTGGCTGTGGTTGTCCAGTCCTCTGGAAGCACTTCCTGACTACCCAAAGCCTGTTTCAACTCCTCCTTGAAGACAACACGACACTCTTCCTTTTCAGCTTCCACCACTTTGTCTTCTGCTCTACCTTTGCCTTTTCACCTTTCTCACCATCAGTGTCATCCTGCACACCACCATCCTATGCTGTTTGGCAACACTCTCACCCACTACTACTTTGCAGTCACTGACTTCCTTCAAATTACCTCGCCTACACAAGATGTAGTCTACCTGTGTGCTCTTACCTCCGCTTTCATAAGTCACCCTATGCTTCTGTTTCTTCTGGAAGAAAGTATTCACCACAGCCATTTCCATCCTTTTTTCAAAATCGATCAACATCTGTCCTTCTGTGTTCCTGTCCTGGATACCAAACCTGCCCATCACTTCCTCGTCCCCTCTGTTGCCTGCACCAACATGTCCATTGAAGTCTGCTCCAATGACCACTCTTTCACCTCTGGGGGTACTCTGCATCACTTCATCTAACTCACTCCAGAATCTCTCCTTCTCTTCTAGCTTACATCCTGCCTGTGGGGCATAAGCACTAACAACATTGACTATCACGCCTTCAATTTCTAACTTGAGACTCATCACTCTGTCTGACACTCTTTTCACTTCTAGAACATTCCTGACAAACCCCTCCTTCAAGATGACTCCTACTCCATTTCTCTTCCCATCCACACCATTATAAAACAGTTTAAACCCTGCTCCTAAGCTTTTAGCCTTTCTACCTTTCCACCTTGTCTCCTGAACACACAGTATGTCCACCTTCCTCCTCTGCATCATGTCAGCCAGCTCCCTATCTTTTCCTTGCATAGTTCCAACATTCAAAGTCCCTACTCTCAGTCCGAGGCTCACGCATTTCCTCTTCTCTCTCTGCCCACGGACACGCCTCCCGCCTCTCCTTCTTCGACGTCTTCGACCAACAGTAGTCCAATTTCCATCAGCACCCTGTTGGTTGACAGCACTGATGGCGGTCGTTGTTAACCCGGGCCTCGACCGATCCGGTATGAATTTTGTTTTGATCATTTGCATTTTTAAATGTGGCAGAAGTTTTACGCCGGATGCCCTTCCTGTCGCAACCCTCTGCATTTATCCGGGCTTGGGACCGGCATAAGGGGGAGAGACACTGGTTAGTGCCCCCCCCGCCTCATGGCTGCATTTATATATATATATATATATATATATATATATATATATATATAGAGAGAGAGAGAGAGAGGTAGAGAGGGGTATAGAGCGAGAGAGAGAGAGAGAGAGAGAGAGAGAGAGAGAGAGAAGGAGAGAGGTAGAGAGAGAGAGAGAGAGAGGGGTAGAG
>CM045748.1:30827859-30830359 GCA_024760905.1 Plotosus lineatus
AGAAACACTCGAGCTGGGAATCGAACCCAGGACCTTTTTTCTGTGAGGCGGGTGTGCCGCCTATTTAATTCGATCATGAATCTGACTGGTATCAGCAACTTAAGCTTCAATGGAAAACTACAGAAATTGGCCGCGGTGTCACGGCGTCGCACGCGGTGTTATCCTGGGTTACCCTGATAATGAACGATTGCTTCTGTAAGCCTTTTGTTCAGAAATAAATGCACAAGCTTAAATTGACCTTATCCAGTCTAATTTGAGGTATGTTGGAGGACACCGGGGAACCAGGAGAGAGCCTGTACAGAGACATGGGGAACAGGACCACAAATCCCAGAGTAACCGATTAGATCATGGAAGATGCGATCACATCAGGAACTCCGGGTGTGAATAGACACAGATCCGCATCGGGTCCGAACAGCTCTGATGCATCAGCCTGAGGAAATAAATGGTCGTGACGAGTTCTAAGCGAAAGCATTTCATTATTTTAAGAATATATATATTTTAAGAACTGATTTTTAATTAAAATGTGACATTTTTAGGAACGTTTAGGAAAGAATGCATTTCTTTTTTATTTTTAAAATAAATTTCGGTTTAAAATTTAAATTAGTTATTTCCCCACGAAACACGACTCTAATGGACCCCCTGACCTTGACGGAACCAGCGAGCTCATGCTCGCCAGCTATAACCAATACATATTCATTTCACCAGCCTCCGCCATCAATGTATTTACATTTAAATAAAACAATAAGAAACAATTATTATAATACAGGGGCAGTGCTGGTCTGGTGGTAAAAGGTGCTGGATCACTGATCCCAAGGTTGGGGGTTCGAGCCCCACCCTCAACAGGCTTGTCACTGTCCCCCCAGTGCACTAACTGGGTTATCAAAGGCCGGCGGTGTCTCTCACTGTCTATATGGTGGGAGGTTCATGGAAAAGAACCATCGCTGACTTTCGACAAGAGGAGCTGCATAGCCATCAGCATGTTTCCGCCTTGCGATGGCCTGCCGAGGGTATACTCTGTTCTCACCCAGAGTCGGCTGGGATGAAGGCCAGCCTCCCCGCGACCCTAATTAGGAGTTACTGGTTAGCAGTTACATAAAAAGAATGAAGATAATTAAGAGCCTGGGGTTGCAGACAGGCTTCACAGCATTACTGCAGCACCTAGAGGGGATGCAGTAGGGTGCCACACACACACACACACACACACACACACACACACACACATATATATCTCAGAAAGGTTATCCCAGGCCCCTCTTTGGTTATAACATCTATAAGATCCAGTTCGAGTCCATAGAATAAGTCATTTGAAGGCGGTTACAGGGAGACTGGTGCTCACTGAAGACAAGCGTACAGTCCAACCACTGACATACACTCTCACACTTGGGGCAATTTGGAACAACCCCGTCCACCCCAGCATGAGGAAGAATTCCATTAGACTCCTGGGCTACTGCGTGCTTGAACTTGGTTTAAAAAAAAAAAAAAAAAAAAAAAAAACATGTCCATGGTGCGGGTTAATGTCCCAGAGCCCATCCCTGAGCTGAAAGTGATCCAGCCAATGAGCGGCGCTCTGCGTCTCCGGTATAAAGGCCCGGCCGCCGCGGCCGCCGCCTCCACTTCAGTGTCGCGCTGAACTCGGGCGCACATCAGCCGCGCGGGTCGGGCCACCGCCTCTACCCCCAGTCCGACCTCATCTCTACCTCCGTCAGCATGCAGTCGTCGCTGTTCGCCGTGGGTCACAGTTTCGGGCTCCCGACTCCCGTGTCCTCCGCGTGGAAACCGTCGGCGGACGCACCGCTCGCGCTGCTGCTCTCCAACTGGTCCGCGCCCGACAGACTCAACGGCACCGCGGACGCGCTGGAGCACAGGCGGCGCGCGCAGTCGTACGGCCAGTTCTCCCAGAGCGCCGCGGTGCTCGTGACCGCGCTCATGACGCTGCTGGTGTTCGCCACCGTGCTCGGGAACGCGCTCGTCATCCTGGCGTTCGTGGTGGAGAAAAGTCTGCGCACCCAGGGAAACTTTTTCTTCCTCAATCTGGCCATCGCGGACTTCCTGGTCGGTGAGTGGCCAAGAAATCTCACACACTTCACCCAGCTGTGCACAGGCTTCACCGTTACAACTTCACGTTCATCTTTTCATTCAATTCCATTTCATACACGCGCGCCATGCGTCACAGCAACACGTGCGAACCAAAACAAACCCGCTCAGACATCGCAACGTGCGCAGGGTGTCGGGTCGAGGCCAAACAACAACAACAACTCAACAGTTCATTCCAGCAATCCTTATTGTTGTCTTTCCAAGAATCTTCGAAGAAAAAACAAAAACCTCCAAAATGACACAAAAACAACAACAACAACGCCGTCAGCCGAGCTCCGCGTCAGCAGGGATGCAACCAGACATTAGTTTCATCAGCCACCAATTTTTTGATCAATCGGAAAGAGCGCAAACATTTTACATTTCGATTTCTATATTCCAAAATAAACCAGCTGTTTTCAAATTGCTG
>CM045748.1:30835359-30845359 GCA_024760905.1 Plotosus lineatus
TCTGTTAATATTCTATTTAAATGCCGTCCTACACTGCTGAAGATTCTCTTCATAGTCTCCAGGCTCCAGCTGGAAAGGTTCCTGTAGGACAACCTAAGAAGCGATGCCTGTATTATGGTAATGGTTCAGTGAGCCCAAATATCTCTTCCAGGTGAGTTACCGCTGCCAGAAGGGTGTGACCCGTGAGGCCGTACTGAAGATGGTGTGCGTCTGGTTGGCTGCTTTCCTGCTCTATGGGCCGGCCATCATCAGCTGGGAGCACATCGCCGGTAAGAGCGTGGTTCCTCAGGGGGAGTGCTACGCCGAGTTCTATTTCAACTGGTATTTCCTGATGACCGCCTCCACTGTCGAGTTCTTCACGCCTTTCATCAGCGTCACCTACTTCAACCTCAGCATCTACATCAACATCCGCAACCGCTGTGTGCTCAGAGAGGAGCGTTCCACCTGTGCGCAGCTCAGGAAGGGGAGGACCAGAGAGACTAAGCCGTTCTGCACAGCCGATGTCCAGCGAGTGTTTTTCGTGAGGCCGGTCGAGGAGAGCAGTGTCGTCGAGAATTCAAATTCCAGGTCTCGGTGCTGCCGACTGTCCAGTGCGACGGTGTTGGGAACAGATTCTGAAAATACCAGACGGACAACAAAGAGGAGGATGAGCACAATTCCAGATCTTCCACCTCTTCAGGTTGGAGACATTGTGAACGAGACAGATTTTAACTGTACGGGACATCCGTGCGAGTCACACCTAAACCGTGCAGATGTCTCGGCAAGCCTGGCCAGCCGCTTTCGCCTATCCCGGGACAAAAAGGTGGCCAAGTCTTTGGCCGTGATCGTGTGCGTGTTCGGTCTGTGCTGGGCCCCATACACCCTCCTGATGATCATCCGCGCTGCCTGTCATGGCCAGTGCGTTCAGCACTACCTGTACGAGATCTCCTTCTGGCTTCTGTGGATTAATTCATCCATCAACCCCGTGCTTTATCCGCTCTGCCACACCAGCTTCAGGAGAGCTTTCAGTAAGCTGCTGTGTCCAAATAAAATAAAGATCCAGCCGCAGTACGTGGACCAAAAATACTAACAGACGCGGGACTGAGACCTTCTGTGACGTGTTCGTGCGTTAAGATGATATTCATCTTTTTTTGTGATTTCTATCAGTATTGGATTTGTGTAACAGCTGTAGTTCTGATAGAAGTGAAACCAGTTCTGTGTGTCCATCACGTTGTTCTAAGGTGAGAGCAAGACGCTCTGGTGCGGTGGACTGAAGAGTCCAGAGTCAGGAATCCATGTTAAAACATCACGATTGAAGGATATCGAGCTCATGTAGCATGAAAGGGAACAAAACACGCAGGAAGGAGAGCTCAGATACACTCAGACGAAAACCTAAACAACTTGGAGGAGAACCCAGACACGCCCAGAGGAGACTGTAGATACATTCAGACAGAACCCTGACACGCCCAGAGGAGACTGTAGATACATTCAGACAGAACACCGGACACGCCCAGAGGAGACTGTAGATACATTCAGACAGAACCCAGACACGCCCAGAGGAGACTGTAGATACATTCAGACAGAACCCAGACACTTTTTGGAGGAAAACGTGAACATGCTCGGGGGAGAGATACACAATTTCAAACACGAGATAAAAGAATACTCCAGAAAAGAAAACACTGAGAGTGTAGTCTGATGTTACAGTGGAGCATCTGTGATTTTGTAATGTGCCAAAAAAGAAAGAAATGAAAAAAGTGAAAAAGAAAAAAAGATCTTTTAATTAAGAACTTTATGAACTGTGATTTAAAAACAAACAAACTGTGAAACCTAAACAGATTAAATGTCGTGTTTAGTATAAAAATTTCACTTTTTTCACTTGAGCATAGTTTTTTTTTCATACTTCTTGACAGAATCCTGCAGGTTTGTTGAATGAAAACGAACAGAAATGTATTTTCTCTCGACTGAAAGATTAAAGAGTGAACTGTAAACAGAGCCGGATTGCTTTATAAAAATCTTCAGGATGCTTCATGGATCAGGACCATGACCAACTCGCTGAATTCACATCAAAAATAATTAAAAAAAATCTAAATTTAAAATTTTATATATATATATATATACACACACACACATACACCTTGGAATTCTCCAACAATCTTTCATAACCGCCACCATTTTTTTCAGTTTTTCATTCATTCGTTTATTTTATTTATTTATTACATTCTCGTTGAAAACTGTGGGCAAAAACCCCATAACCGTTTACATCACGCTTCACATTCTACACTCATTTTGGAACATCTTACTTTTTTCACAAACCAATCAAATCACAGCGGACAGAACCAAAGATCCAAAAGCTGAGCGAGAGAGAAAGAGCGAGACAGGAACAAGGGAACACATGAGAGAGAGAGAAAGAAAAATAAACAGTGACAGGTAAAGGGATAAACAGAGGGTGCTAGAAAGAGTGAAAGAGAGACAAGAGGGACAGTGAGAGAAAGAGTGACAGAAAAACAGAGGGAGTCAGACAGACAGATAAACATAGAATGAGACAGAGGAACAGACAGAGAGACAAACAGTGACAGCAACATATATAAGGACAGAGAGAGGGAGGCAGGAGAGAGACCAGTAGAGAAGACAAAGCAATAAACAAAGTGAAACAGAGAGAGAGAGAGAGAGAAATAAATACATAGCAACAGAGAAGGGGAGTGAGAGAAACAGCTGAGGACAGATTGAGAGAAAGAATCTGAGAGAAAAACACAGAAAAATAAACAAAGCAGCACAGAAAGAAGACGCTGATTGGTGGGAGGGGTCTAGTTCAGAATGATTGACAGATGTTGAAATCCTTTATTTCTTCTCATTCTTTCTTTCAGTTTTTTTAGCCGCTGAATTCTAACTAGGGTTGCAGGGAGGTTGGTATCCAACTCAACTGATTCTGAGCGGGGTGGGGTTCACCCTGAACAGCTAGCCCGACCATTGCAGGATCATTTATAATTACTTAAATTTCTTAAAAATAAAAATGTTGAAAGCTCCACACTCTAATTTCTTTATCAGCCGGATGAGGATCTGGTTTCTGAGCAGCATCTTCCTGTTTGTGAACCGAGTATTAGTATTGATTTTACGTCCCTGCGTGTGACGGCGTGATGATTTCTCTGGCCTGAGTGCAGGTTTAAACTGCCATTTTCTCAAAGATACAAAAAAAATTGTTAAAAATCACGTTTGAGAAAAAAAAAAAAGTCATCAGAGGATCGAGAACCATGTGTTGACTCCCCTGCATCAAAAAAGTCGGGAGTTTCCATGGCAACCAACTACCACAGCATGTGTGCGGAGTATGATTCACCTTTCTAAGGTCACGCCCGGTAACCTGATGAATAGAATAATGCAAACACGCCACATTTAGAAAAGCCAAGTGGAGGTTCATCATGGATGATGAAACTCACTCTCTCTATACCTCCCCCTCTCACAACTGACATTGGGTGTCAAACTGATTTTTCACCGAGGGTCAAACCACTTAATCTCCGGTTCATCCAGAGTCAAATAATTACTGAACATCTATTCCAGAGGGGCAACCTTGAACTCTGCATGGCATCATAATTCATTTATTAAAGAAGTTGCGAGCTTCGTTTTTTGGGGAAAGCAAACGAAATATGGTACTGGTGGTGTAGTGGTTAGGGTGCTCATGAAGAGGTTGTGGGTTTGAATCTCCATTAAACCCCCACCATGCTAGGACCCTTGGGCAAGGCCTTAAACACCCAGCTCTATTCATGGGTAGAAGTAAAAATCACTGGGAAGGTATCCAGTCATGCACGAGCATCCCATCCAGGAGGATGAACTCCTAGTCGCTTCATGCTATGTAAACCAGGGAGAAGCTCTGCCTCTGATGTGCCAGTTGGCTCAGTTGTAAAAGACAAAGCGATAAAACAACAGCTTGTCTAATTTATTCTGCATCCCTTAGGCATCATCTTCACTCTTCAGTTCAGTTTTATTTGTTTTACGCTTCTTAAAGTTGACATTGTAAACTCCAACTTATTGTGTACAGCGAGTTTGCAGCAAAGTATAAAAGAATTAAAACATTACTCCAACCCCTTCACATGCTGAATGAGCGACGCCCACAGGGACGGTGGCAAGGAAAAACTTGTTCAGTATGTATATACGAGGAAAAAACCTTGAGAGGAACCAGATCCAAAAGGAAAACCCATCCTCATTTTGGTAGAACCATAAAGATATAAAACATACGAAAAATTCATTACAGTCCAAAATGTCATCCAGTTGGTTATAAAACTGTAAGTCCTAAAGGGGCAGAGAGTTAATATCACCACCAATGAAAAGTAATCTTCACAGTCTGGGTGCACACCTTCTAAGTCCATATAGATCTTCATCAGAATGAGTGAGTGGCCCAGAAAGCAGAGGGATCAGGATCACCGGCATCCCAGAAGAAGAATGTGTACCTCAACAAAAACAGAGAGAAAGCAAGAATGAGAGAGAGAACATAACTACACGCTTGTTCCTGCCAGGTCTGGAGGGCAGCCCCCCCCATCGGAGCCAGCTCCCCTCCTCACCTGAGTGTCCAGAGCATGCGGCTGCAAGTCTGGTGACATGACTACAAACCTGGTGCCAAGTGCACTTATGGGCAGCCTTATGTTTAAACATAGTGTTCATGATGGACAAACTGTGACAAGCACAGAAGTCCAACAACAAAACACCACACCCTTCCAGGTTACATGGTCATTGCCCAGATGGGCATTGAAGACTTCTAGGACATCGAATGAGTCTCCAAGGGGAGTGTTCTCCAACACACCCCTAAAAACTCCAAAAAGGGTGAGTAATCTGAACTGTCATGTGGTGCATATGCACAAATGACACTGAGGACTCGTTTCCCCCACCCCAAGGCGAACGGAACTACTTTTTCATCAACTGGGAAGAACCCCAGTGTGGGCACTGAGACGGGGTTAACATGGATGCCCAAACCGGCTTGCCGCCTCTCCAGATCAGCAACTCCAGAATGGAATAAGGTCCAGCCCCTCTCGAGATGGGTGGTTCCAGAGCCCAGCTTTGCATTGAGGTGATTCCAACGATACAGAATAGATGTACCCACCAGAGTGGTGACATTCCATGTCCCAAGGGTCAGAATAAGTAGCCGAGGATGGGTCCGACAGAACCCATGCCTTCGGCTGCAACCCAACTCTCACTGCACCCGACCCCTATAGCCCCTTCTGCAGGTGGTGAGTCAATGGGAGGGTGGACCCATGTCTCCTTTTCGAGCTGGGCCAGGTCGGGCTCCATGGGCAGAAGTCCATCCTCAGGCCTGGCTCCACAAGGACCCCAGTGACCTGCATACGGGCAGGGGAAACTATGTCCTTGTTCTTTGGTTCTTCATAGAGGTCTTTGAACATGCATAACAATGAAATACCACGATCAACGAATACCACGATCATGAATAATATTACTCAAAGGGAGCATGTATAGAGAGAAAAGCAACGGGCCTAGGACATAACCTTGTGGAACACCAAACTTAACATTAGAATGTACAGAGAAATCACCATTTACATCTACAAATTGATCTTTTCGGCTGCTCCCTTCAGGGGTCCATATAGTGCATCATCTGTCCCCATCTCACCCTGTCCTCATCTACAAAATGATAACAGGCAGTTAAATAAGACCAACTAGGAGAGGGCGGTTCCTCTCAGTCCAACAACATTTTCTAATCTGTCAAGGAGAATCATGTGATCAATAGTGTCAAAGGCTGCACTAAGGTCAAGTAACACAAGCAGGGAGACACAGCCGTGGTCGGAGGCCACCAGTAGGTCATTTACCACCTTAACGAGTGTGGCCTCTATGCTGTGATGAGGCCTAAATCCTGACTGATACATTTTGTGAATGTTATGAACATAGAAAAAAGCTGTAGCACAGCAGTTAAGAGATAAAAGGGAGGTTTGATTTTGGTCTATAGTTGGACAGCTGACATAGGTCGTGATCAGGTTTGATCTTAGAAATAAAAGGGAGGTTTGATTTTGGTCTATAGTTGGACAGCGGACATGGGTCGAGATCAGGTTTTTTAATGAGAGATATGATAACTGTTAGTTTAAAGGGTTTGGGTATATAACCAGTGCTCATGGAATGATTTCTTACATTTAGTTGAAAGGTTGATCACTTCACATTTCAGGGCAGCATCACGAATGCCCACTAGGTGCTGCAACCGAGATAAAATGTTGAGGTCGACTGCATCACAGGCTGCAGTTAGGTCAAGCAGGACAAGGATCAGATGGTGACCAGATTCCAAAGCTGGGAGGATGTCTTTAAGTACACTGAACAAAGATGACTATGCTACAACCAGTTTCAAAAACCTGACTGAAAAATCTTCAGAAGGCTGAAATCAATCAGAAAAGCTTTCAACTGGGCAAAGGTTATTTTGCCGAAGATTTTTGACAGGAAGGGCAGCTTGGCAATAGGTATAAATTTTGTTCAAACTGAGTGACTGAGGCCAGGTTACTTAATTGTTGAACTACACCACAAGACAGGCTGCTGTTAATAATAGCGAGATCTGACTGAGCTGTGCTTGGGAAAACCTCTTTAAAATACCTGGGAGAGACCACATCATAGGGAGAACCTGAGGGCTTAATACAGCTAACAACCTCTTCAAACTTTGACAAAGTCACAGGTTCAACCAGATCAAAAACAGCAGAACACAGCACAGGAACAGAAGAGTCAAAAGCAGCAGTTGAGAGGAGAGCTCTTGTGGTGGGGACCTCATCAATAAAAAAGTGGGAAAAAAAAAAAAAAGACAATTCAGAAGCAACTTCCAGGCTGACAGTCTGAGAGGCATTAAGAAAATAATCCCTCCTTTTCTAAGCCGCTTATACCCAATTATGGTTGTAAGGGGGCTGGCACCCATCTTCGCGGATTCTGGGCGAGGTACACCCTGGACAGCTCGCCAGCTCATTGCAGAGCCAACATGCACAAAACCATTCACACTTACTGTCCTATCTAGGGGAGATGACAAACATCTAATCAGCCTACTGTGCATGTTTTTGTACCGTGGGAGGAAACCCACAAGAGAATGGGGGGAGAACAGGCAAAATCCACACAGAACCGCCCAAGCTGGGAATTGAAGCCAGGAGCTTCGTGCTGTGAGGAGGACGTGTGAACCACTACGCCACCGTGCCGCAAGAACATAATCTGGGATAATGTTAGATGATTGTTCTCTTTTAGTTTAGCAAATCACATGTGATTCATAATCTCTCAACTATCAACACCTTGTTTTGAATATCAGTTTCTATAAAAACGGCAATGTTGTATTGCACACAAGAGTGGATTAATAATCTAAACCCATGATTTTTTTTGTTGCACTAAAGGTGTCGTGGTTACCACATCTGCCTCAAATGCAAGAAGGTCCTTGGTTTGAGTCCTGGCTCGGCAAAAAGGGTCCAAAAGGTTATGAAATAACATGTAATAATTTTATTTTGACATACTTATGCTCTCATCATGCCCATGATTTAAATATATTTTTAGGAATTACTATGTGATTATTAAGAACTGCAGCAATACACACCCTCATTAACCTTTCTCTCACTCACACTGAGGGGTTTTAAACACACGAGGGTTATTAAGCTGACGGTCTAAATGTTAACCAATGTGACATTAAATATTTAAAGACGCCAGCACTTAATAAAAGTTAATCTCATTAAATTTTTTAGATTTATTTCTGTGTGCAAAATGCTAGGCCGTTACACTGAGCTTGACTTGGAACAGTCATAAGCCTACTGTGCACGTTTTTGGATGACGGAAGGAAACCGAAGGAAGCATGGAAAGAACATGAAAACTTGGGACAGAAACGCCCTGAGCCCAGGAATCAGACCCAAGACCCTCACAGTACCACCTGCTACAGTACCACTAGGGGCAAAGTTAACATGCACAGAACAGAATTAGGCCGCATTCTGGTCATTTATTAATACATTTGTTCTGGTAGTTCGGCATAAAATCATGACCAGCGTGATGGAAAATTACTTTGGTACGTTGATTTACAAGTGTTAACGAATTTTCCATGATACAAGCTTCGATCCACCAAGAATCTGCCCCATCCATCGAGCAAAATTTTGATTTACGAGCTCTGCTGGGGAAATGGCTTTTGTGGGCTGATTAGTCTCATTTTTACATGTGTATTCCTCCACACTCCAAGAACACCTTGTGCAGTGTTTCTCAATTTTCTGTGATGCCGCTATAGGAAGAGGGGGGAAAAAACCCACTTCGTGCCCCCCCCAGCGTGAATATAAATAGTGTTTACTGCACTTCACATCATTTGCTCAGTGCTTTTCCCCTACACCATAGGGAACACAGTGAGAGCACCACTGACACCTACTGTAGAGGGTGCACAATTACACTTAATTCTAGTACAGTATGGCAAAAAAAGCATATTCCCCAGGGTCATACGCACCCCTTGGCATCACACCATGCGTCCCACTATTTGAGAAGCACTGGCCTTATGGGAGCTTATCACGAGCCTTTAATCACTGGCATTCTTAGCCTGTGCATGCACAAAATTCTCCTCCTCCTGTTACACACCACCTCATGCCTGCCCACGTGACATATTCATGCCCATGTAACACCTTTGCGGCAGTCAATGATAGGATAAGATGACTTGTTTATTCTTGCTTTACTATTATTTATTATTATGAAACATTTATTGTTTTTACATGTTTATCTTTAATATATTAGGTCAAATCTACATGTCAAAATAAAATCTGTAAAAGCTCTAAAAGAAAAGAAAAAAAAAACAGTTTCACAGGGTTAAGGTTTTGTTTATTTGTGGAAATGTGATGAAATCCACACTGGATGATATTCTGTGTTTTATCTGATTTACAATTAGATTATACTCGCGCGCGCACACACACACACACACACACACACACACACACACACACACACACGAGGAGGAAACAGGGGACAGGAGGAGTTAAAAAATAGATGAGAAGATACAGCACAGGAGGCTGAGGAAATGAGAAGCTTCACTCACTCTCTCACACACACACACACACACACACACACACACCTTTTATCCATGTTATCTGACGCCTGCTTGTGCTGTGCAGCCGCACAAGACACACACACGGTTTCAGCTTCACATTTTACTCCATGAACACTGAGGACACCACTGCGGAAATAAAGACTGTAAAAGCAGGGGGCAGAGAAAAAAAAGACAGAGCGGAGAGACGGGGAGAAAGCAAAGGAGAGAGACAAGAACAAACAGCAGGGCGGGTTCTGTTGAAGCGCGGGTACATGGGTGGAATATGGTACATCCTAATGAACCTCCGAGATGCCTCTGCTTCGACTCACAGGAACCAAAGAGGATTAAAAAAGGGAAAATAATACATGGGAAAAAAAAGAAAAACAATTTTTTATTCCATGAAAGATCATAGTAATTATTTATTTATTTTTTGATAAACAAAAAACACAAGGAACAGATAAAGGAGAAAAGGAAATACAGTAGATGGTATTACCATTATTATTATGATGATTATTATGATTCTTCTTCTTATTATTATTATATCACTTCACTGTACTTATAAACAGAATAAGAGGAAAAAATAGAAAAAGGAAGGAAAGAACAGACAGCTGGATTTATCTTTTCTCCTCATAACTGGAGCAGATGTTCAAGTGTAACACACACACACACACACACACACACACACACAGACACACACACACACTGTAGTTCTATACGGGTATGTACACAGACAGATGAAGGTATTCCTGTTGGTTGAAGGAGGCATAGCCCCTACAGAACAAGCCCCTCATAGGCGGGGCCCTCTGATTCGGGCGACTCCCTCTGCAGGCGCAGGTGCTCCAGTGTGTTGTGGAAGTGTTTGTTGATCTGCTCAGTCTCCTCGCTCGCCTCCAGGTTGGGCAGGTCCTCACGGATCTTCTGGATCAACTGGTTCAGGACCTGAACGGTCACCTGTGGAGAGATTTCTACTGTTTTACAACAACGTTGACACGGAACCATTTCTGACGCAGATATTTTATATCATAGACA
>CM045748.1:30850359-30855359 GCA_024760905.1 Plotosus lineatus
AGGACAGTGGTGGCGTGGTGGAAAGGTACTGGATCACTGATCCCAAGGATGGGGTTGAAGCCCCACTTTCACCAGGTTGTCACTGCAGTCTCCTCAGTGCACTAACTGGGTTATCAAAGGCTGTCCGTGCCACTCACTGTCTGTGGCGGAGGTTCATGTAAAAGAACCATTGCTGACAGGAGCTGTATAGCTGTCAGTGAGTTTCTGCCCTGCGATGGCCTGGTGAGCTGTCCAGGGTGTATCCTGCCCTCACCCACAGTCAGCTGAGATGGGCGCAGGTCTTCCCAAGACCCTAAATAGGATTAAGCAGTTCAGAAAATGAATGACTGAATTAAGACGATTTAATTTGGAGTGAGGGCACGACAGTGGTTAGCATGTCCACCTCATAGCAGGAAGGTCCTGGGTTCAATTCCTGGGTGTTTCTGTGTGGAGTTCGCATGTTCTCCCCGTGGTTGGGTGGGATTCCTCCGGGTACACCGGTTTCTTCACAGTCCAAAAATATGCAGAGCACGCTAACTGGCTACTCCAAGTGAGCCCAAGGTCTGAGTGGGCGTGGTTGTGTGATTGAGAAAATCTAACTGAATATTACACAAAATTGGGAGGAGAGAGAGAGAGAGAGAGAGAGAGAGAGAGAGACACACACACACACACACACACACAGAGTGAGAGAGAGAGACAAACACACACAGATAGAGACAAACACACAGACACACACGTACACAGAGAGACACAGATAGAGATGGAGACAAGCACAAAAAAAAAAAAACAGAGAGAGACCCACACACACAGACAGAGAAAGAGAGACACACAGAGACACATACACACACAGACACAGAGAAACAGACAGGGAGACACAGAGAGACACATAGGGAGATACACAGACACAAACATACACACAGAGCGACAGAGACACGGACCCACACACAGACAGACACAGACAGAGAGAGAGAGAGACAGACAGAAAAACACACAGATGATCCCATCTCCTGCTCACGAGGCACCCCACCTCTTCTCCGTTCTTGTCGGTGTTGCGTCCGGACCAGAAGAGGTGAGCACAGATGCTGACGGCGCGGCACTGGTCGGGTTTCTTCAGGAGCTTGGAGGCCGCGAGAGCGCACTGGGTTCTCAGGGGCTCGTGGTTCTCCTCACTGAAACAGCGCATGCGTTCGAACGTGCCGATGATTAGAGTGATCGCTGCAAGCTGGGCCTTTGAGTCACTGATCTCATCCTCATATAAAGAGAACGCCTGACAGAGAGAGAGTGAAAATGATGATGGATAGAGAGGTGGACATTTATATTTAGAGCATTTAGCAGCAGCTCTTATTAGGAACGACTTGCAGAAGCTTTAGCGTCTCGATCAGTGAATATATTCTGACACTGGCTTATTAGAACACAGACTAATATAGCATCAGTCAAACTTGGTCGATAGGTGTTGTGTGCGCACATGTATGTAGAGATGCAGAAACACAGCAGAGAGACAGAAAAAACAGAAAGAGGCATGCAACACAGACGACAAAACGGAGACAGATGGTGAGAAGAAGAAACAGACAGAGAGAAAGAAAAACACGGACAGAAATACAGACAGAAATATACAAAAACCAGACAGAGCCAGACACAGCCAAAGTGACAATCAGAGACAAAGACAGACAAGGGGACAGACAGTTCTCTGAAGGTTTACACACACACACACACACACATTCTTCCCCCAAATCCTGCACAAAGCGTCTCACTGTGAGCTGCTGCTGCTGTATCATTTCTGTATAATCTCCTGTCTCATACCGCAGATGCCACTCACGTACCTGAGACATGAACTCGTAGGCCACGGTCTCGTGGTTCTCAAAGCCGATCTCCCCGGCGGCGAGTGCCCCCTGCAGGAAGAGACGCAGTGGGAGCTCGGCCAGCTCGGCCTTTATCAGAGCGCTGATGGTCTGATGGGCGAAGGAGAAAATCTTCTGGCACTTTTTCTCCCATTTATCATCCTAGAAGAGGAAGACGAACAGAGACGGTCAGAGAACTGATGAGTCACATCTCTGGGTGTGTTACAAGGGTTTAAAATGGATCGCTGATGATTACAAATCAGAAGGCAGAACAAGACAAGAGGGAACGATTTCATCTCAATTACACTGATTTTTTTTTATTTTTTATAAAGCGTCTCAGGATCAGAGCCGATGACGTCTCAGACACTTTTTTTTAAGGTCTAATCACTCATTGGGCATCAGTCAGTCTGTGACCACACCCGTGAGCTCTTACTATTGTAAATCCTATCATAACCATATCATAAATCATAACCAAAGTGACACACACACACACACACACACACAGAGAGACAGAGTGAAAATAAAGGGATCATTTAATATTTACTGATGGGTCCAGAACTAATCAGGGTTTCACTCTCATCGTGTGAACAAAAATCTGTGTATGAACGAGAGAGAGAGACAGAGAGAGAGAGAGCGAGAGAGAGGTGGAGATTGTACCGAGGAGGCATTCTCTTTGTAGCGGAAGGCCAGCTGATATGCGGCGAACACCAGCGGGGGCAGCGTGTAGCGGATCCTCTGATTACCCCCAGCTCCAAAGTGCTTCCTGGCGGTGTTTAAAATCTGTAAAAAGGTACAAAAACACACATTAGGATGAGGAGCCATGGGGCGTGTTTGAATAATTCATCGCTCCGGAGCAGCGAGACGTGTACAGGCTCAATAGGCTCCATATTCATTAGAGACTCATTAGGAGAATTTCAGGTTTTGTGAAAACGGCATTAAGGACGAATCCTAATGGTGTGTGTGTGTGTGTGTGAGGGTGGGAAGGTCGATGACTAGTACTCGGCTCCTTCACCAAAATGGACCAGTAAAGACTCCACTTTACACGAAAAAATTTACACGTGACCTCAGATTCTGAAACATCACGCCCGATAAATTATGAACATGATGACTGCTTGGCATGAAGTGCCATGCGAACGGCGACCATCGATGAGGAAAAGGCATTCAATCATAGAGTTGCTTCTGGAATGTCAAGAAAATGGGATCAGGTATGGAATAAAGGTTAGAGAAGCAGCTTTGGGACTGAAAGGTGGCTGGCTCATGGACTTTCCAGGCCGAGACTGCATGTTTGATTCCCACCATTTTTATTCACTGCTATAAACACAATTAATTAATCTTGATATGTGCAAGAGGCATGTATGGGGTTTGAGAGTTCCCACTAAAAACTTGTCAGGTAAAGGAATTTTATGGGAGACTCCACTTTTAGACAACACAGAAATCTATATTAAGCAGGGATAACAACAGCAAAATATATTTTCAGCCAAACTTTAGCCGGGGGAGTGGGTGGGATTGTCGTCCTGGAGGTGGAGTCCAGTGCAGAGCCTGTTTGCTATCTACAGTCAGGCAACATATCATCTCATGACTAGACTAATTTAAAAATAAAATTGTTTACAAACTACAGACTGAGCATATATATATACCCACACACATATCTCAGTTATATAGCGTGTTACCCTTGTGTTAAGACGTGGTCTCTGTGATCTTTGTGTTTACATTGTTTTGTGGACTTTTGTAACCCGAAGCAAATCTGGTTGGTCAGAAGTGTAAGCCTACTAGCATGGGTGCAAATCTCATACACAGAGATGAATTAACTATCTGCTCAGATCAGCACAATCTACCATGCATACTCAGTTCAGCAAAGAGAGTTGTAAAATGAATGAAAACCTGAATCCACAAATTACAGAACAATTACAGATATTTATGATCTTTTAGCAGAATCCTAAGGGTGTATACTTATTTTATATTAATATTCATTAGGATTTGTACTTGTTCTTTGTATGCATCTCTTGAATAAAGTTTACTTACTTACTTACACAAAAGAAAGAACTCGCCGCTTTGCTGAAATTCACATCAGTGCAGGCTGTGTTCTAAACGAGTTCAACGGTGCCCTTGTGCACTTGAACAACCGGAAGTCTGTATAACCCACAGCAAGTACACTACTTTTGGTATTGAGCGCTTCACATATTGTAAGTGTTGATTTACTGTTTTAAGCTTCATGTAACGTGATTCCGTATAAATGTGTGACTTATTCTAAATTAATGTTGATATTATTTTACAATGTTATGTTTATAATAATTGATTTAGGGGTGTTTTATGAGATACGGTCATGGTATTATGGATGTATTGTACAGTATGAGCGTCATATGTCACCGTAACAACTTACGTTCACTTTCAACTTACGTTCGGCCATCCGGAACCATTAAAAACGTAAGTCGGGGAGCGTCTGTAATTTTATTTGTAAACATATATGTATTTGCAATATGTGAGGCGCTCCACGGAAAGTAGGTGCTAGTTGCACAGACCACAGTTGAGACGAAGGCCAGAAAAGTAAAAATGGTCCATTTTTAATCGAAATTCGGATTTTTGCATAAACTATTAAAACAAGTATTCAACTATCACTTGAGCATGTGAAATCGACTAAAACTCACTAAAAATGTCTTTTTTATCCATTTTTCTGATGAGTACCCTCATAAAACTAGACAATAACAGTAGCAAACTTACTGGTTTTCGTTGAAATTATTCAGAGTTTGGTACAAGACACACTACAATCCATACACCAGAAGAACGGTCATGAAGTAGTCTCTCCATTTTGGGTACTGTTTTGAGATTAAAATGCCGTTTCAGTGAATAAAATAAAGGTTATGAAGACGATATGCTCGGAAACTTGTTTACTACTCAACCTTCACTTGCTCACTTGAAAGATCGGAGGTCCGGATAAGCCACGCTTTGTCTGAAGCTCCATACGTCACTTGCGACTTTCAATGGCCCTATACCCCTCCTAAAATTTTCTCCCTGGATTTAGACAATTCACTGAAATGACCAATTTGAGACAAAAACCGTGGAATTCCACGGAAAACTGTCATCCCTAATTATGGGATAAAATAATTAATAATCTTTCTAGTGCACAGTACAGAGTGAGACAGGTTCAGAAAAGAGTACCACACACCAAGTACTGTTGGTCTGGAT
>CM045748.1:30860359-30935359 GCA_024760905.1 Plotosus lineatus
ACCTGCACAGAGATGCCAATACATTCAAGACATCAATCAGAACCCATCCTACTCCTACAGTGTGACCTATGAAGGTGACCATGATTATAAAACGGCAGTGAGACACAGATCCTCATGCTCCCGCCCGTCTCCATACCTGCTCCTGGGCCACGATGGTGGTGCTGTAGTCCAGCGTGTTACTGAGCACGTAGCAGCTCATGCTCTTGCGTGACTCGTAATCAAAGTACTCGAAGAGTGGCGGGAAGTGTTTGAGCTGCAGGACCGTCAGGACGTTGTTGTAGGTGTCTACAGGAATCTTCAGCAACCTGGTGAGCTCTTTAGAGACGGCGCTGCTAGTCGCAATACTGCACAGAAACACATTCATTTATATTAAAATAAAATAAAACACACTCCCAACTGCAATTCTAATTTACTTATTTCGAAACAAGAAAAAAAAAAAAAAAAAAAAAAAAAAATCAGCACTGGTTCTTTTATATTATTTTGATTCCTAGAATTAGTTCCCACTATTTGGACAGAACAGTTTCATGGCCGACTCACTGGGGCGTTTCCCCAAGAATGGGCGATCGGTTCATTCTCGACCGTCGGACTTGTCGCATACAGATTATTATAAATGCAGGTTGGTACCTACCCCGACAGAGGGCGGAGTCTTGCAGTGTCGACACCAAAACATGGACACTTTCTCCAACAGTTCTAGGAATCCTGAAAAAAGTTCCTCCAGTCATAAAGCACCTCATAATAGGTTATTTTTACCGATAATCTCTTGGCCACATCCTCTTTCCAAGTGACACCAAACTGTAGTCCCTGGAAAAGTGTGCGTCACTTCTTATTGGTGCCCTGATTTGCATCAAACACAGTGCCAAGCAATAGATCTCTCGTCCTTGTTAGCGGAATTGGCACAGAAGAAAAAAGACGATATTTATGCTGTAATAATTTAGTGCCACTTTCTCGGCATGACACAGAGCCATTACTCTGTCTGTTTTTTTTTTTTTTCCATAGCTGTAACAGCGACTGGATAAAAAAGGGATCAGGCCACTGTATTATCTTCTGCCTCTGACATTTCAGAAGCTGAGTCACCAAAAAAAGGGGGCAAAGGGGAAAAATGCTTTTAACAAACTGGAGCTGACCTTCAGCACCGTGGCGAGAGCGCAAGGAGCGAGCGTCTCAATCTGTAATTAAAGCCGTGCAAGATGAACAGGCTTTTCTTTAAAAACACCACGGGGGTGTTGCTGATGCTGACTCAAGTGGGGGGTGTGGGAGTGTGGCGTGAGTGACATGTGCTTTAATTAACCTGCCTGTCAAACAAGATAATCCGATGGGGTGCTGAAATATTTTGGTTAACACGTATAATCGCAATAAATTTGATTACTTGTGATTTCATGTGGAAGTGTAAATGGTTGAGTGTTTGAACTGTTCGGTGTGTACTCTGCGTTCATCCAGTCGCCAAATCAGCAAGCGAGTCAGTGAGAGAAGACGCTGTACGAGTTTGTGAACATTTTTCCAAAGCATTAGCTCTATATTGTAATTATTACGTCAGTACGCAGCATTATTAAACAAAAACGTTTCTCAGCAGGCATTCAGCCTCGTAGCACGAGTGCAACACTAATGAAGTACATTTTTCATGAAATCGGCAATAAACAGAAACTTTTTGTTCCTTGAAGCATCACTTTATACTCCCATTAGGAAAATAAAATGACTTCCAACAGATTAGTGCACATTTTCCCCAAAAACACTCCACTGTTGTTTTTCTTTGGATTTTTTTCATTTTCACTGCAGGTCGCCGAGTCTCTACAGCAGGGGTCCCCAAACTTTTTCCTGAAAGAGCCACATAACTTTTCCCTTTTCTGATGGGGGGCCGAGGTCAGTGTGCAACAGAAAAAGTATGACAATCACATGGCTGCCTAAACGTAAACATTTATTGTTTTCCAATAGGCCACACAACCAAATAATATTAATAACCCTTTCCGGAACCTTCACAGAAAAAAGTCAGGAAATAAATAATGAAACACTGCTTGCTATCAGTTGAGCAACCCGAAAGCTGCCTGAACAGATGATTAGTTCAGCCAAGCCTGGCATACAAATGAATTCTTCTGAGCTAATGGTCCACTTTTTAGCTTTGAAAGTTTGTCTACTCGCATTTGGCCTTGCGAGCGATCATACTCGTCTTTGTGATGGGATTCAGAGTGTCGGCACAGGTTGTATTCTTTGAATACCACCACTTCTTGACAGATAATACAAACAACCTTTTCTTTGAATTGAACAAAAAAAAATACAGTAATTGTTTGTCCACTGCAGGTTAAATACCCTGCATTCTGAATCAATTTTTCTCCTCCATAACCTTTTCACCATTATTCTGTTCTATTTGACAGGTGAGAGTCTAGGATTTTTGTTTCGGGGGTGGGGGTGTGTGTTCAGATAAAGGCATAGACGGAAGAAGGGTGGAATAGGGTGTCATGTTCTAGGTGTGTATTAGTCTTGATTGCATGGCCAGACAAAAAAATTAAAAAATCTTAATGCATGTCTGGTATTGTTCAGGGGTTGGGCCAAATGTGGAGGCGGGCCGTAGTTTGGAAACGACTGCTGTACAGGATCGATTGATTTCGTGATCTTTTTGTACCAACCAACCGAACTGCTTTTCCAAGCTCCCAAGTTAGGACCTGGAGAATATTCCACCACCAAAGATGAGAAATCTTTCTCTGATTGTTCTCAGAAATGCCTCAGTGTGGAAGCCCCACCTGGAATACACTGATAATATTTTTTTAATTGTTATTAGTCCTCAACTTTGGTGGATGTGTGAAATAGGACACCGGCGAGTGCTCAGTTCTACTCACTGCTCCAGATTGAGTTTGTTGAAGATCTCCACAGTGCTTTCAAGAACTTTGTCGACATAGTCGACACGATCAGGGTAGCATTTCATCGCCAGGTTAATGAGGGACACCTGTAGAGACACCACGTCCTCCGACGGCATGTCCTGACGAGACTGAAAAAGTAAATTGACACACAACCAGGTGACATGACTGAAAAACCCAGGTAAAAAAAATACACCCAGTACAGACATCCAGGGTTTAAATCCCGGTTGAGATTAGGGTACCAAACACTCAGTACGAGTTCTCTATCGAGTTCCTGAAAGATTTTGGAGCTCCTCAAATATCTAGATTTGGTATCGGGTTAATATGAAAAAAGTTCATGGTTATGGTGTAAGGGTTCCAGCTAACAGCGTTGGAGTTCCTGCTAATCGTCTAAGAGTTCCTGCTAACTGTTTCTTTAAATAATTTCTGATTCCCAGTCTCAGACCAATACCCTGCATTCTTGCTGAGCCTCATGGAACCAACACTGAGGTTTAATTGTAATGTTTGTGATCTTCTCCATGCGGGAGACGAGCGAGGATGTACCTGGATGACTGTAGCCACTTGCTGGGAGAAAATGTCAAACAGTTTGATTTCAGCAGGGATTCCAGGTCCATCTTCTCTGTGAGCAAACAAAGCCAACCTACAAAGAGGTCCAGGGAGCACAAACAACTCTTAGATAACAGCGTGGAGGCAATATTAAACATCTGTATTAGAAAGAAGAGCGAGAGAAACAGAGACCTGTCAATAAGAGCTATAATGATGTTCTTGACATTGACGTGCTGATGGAGCTCGGCACAAGCACGGAGAAATGGGTTCAAGGTCTGGAGGTGGAACTCGTCTGGGAAAACCTGCGGAGAGCATAAAAGGCCGTCTGTTGGCATGACCCCCCCACACACATGCACTTCTCATTTATTTCCCTGAACCACTTAACACACAAAAGCTCTTCACATGTGCATGTGAACTGGAATAAAATCTCGGCGCGAGGCCTGAAGTAATTAAAGAGCTCAAGGTGACGGGGATTGCGACATCACAGAGAAAATGAGGCATGTGAAGAAGTGTATGGCATTGCGTGCTTATGTTCTCTACCTGGATAATACACTCCATGAGGTACTCCTGCGCCAGAGCATCTCTGCAATTCACAACCTGCTCCAAGACTCCGGCCAGAACGATCTGAGGAAAGTTCGGGGGGGAAACCCAAGGAGAAAATTATATATTGATGCACACAATATTTTATATATATATATATATATATATATATATATATATATATATATATATATATATATATATATATATAGGATTTTCTGAGTAGATCCTTCCGTAGGAGAGTGCTCAATACTTTTTGGTAGAGCAAATAACAAAAATAAAAGGACAGGACAAAGACTTTCTATTGAATTCATTCTTCTATAATCACCTGAAGAGAGAGGATGGTCTCACCACCCCTCGAAACAGATCTGTAGTGATAAATGGAGTTTCAATAGAAAGTCTTTGTCCTGTCCTTTTATTTTTGTTTTATATATATATATATATATATATATATATATATATATATAAATAAAACACACACACACACACACAGTGGTACCTCACCTTACGATAGTCCCAGCAAATGAAAAATCCAGGTTACGAAACACATTTTCCTAAATTTGTCGTCTCTGTATAAGAAACAAGTTCTCCTTACAAAACGCACCATTCAAACATACCATTCAAACAATGCACGAGTTGCTGTCCCTTTGGCTATCTCCCAACATCCCGCCCACTGGCCTCCCATTGGCTAAGCGGGATGACACAGCTCCCTCCTATTGGCCATCTCCCAACATCCCGCCCTGCTGGCCTCCCATTGGCTATGAGGGATGATGCAGTTCCCTTGGGCAGCAAGTTGTTTAATGAGTTTTTCGAGTGTGCTCATTGCAACTTGATTTTTTGGCTCAGGTTTTCAAACTTGCATAAACATTTGTAAGATTATAACTCTGCTTAGAAGACATGGTCAAAATGAAGTAAGTACCTGAAGAGGGATGCTTTTATAATTTTTAAAGGGTAGCATTGGGGCCTTGGAACGAATCACGCGTTTTACATGTAAAATGCGGTTCTACTTACGAAAAAATCCAGGCTCCGAAACTGCCTCTGGAACGAATTAATTTCATAAGGATATATGCATATTTCACTGCAAAAGTAGCAGTGTCAAAGGCCAAACAGAGGACGTATGATGACTTGTATGATAGGTTGGACAGTAAGGAAGGAGAAAAGGATCTATACAGGTTGGCACAGCAGTTCCACCTCTCCATCTTCGACCAACAGTAGTCCAATTTCCACCAGCACCCTGTTGGTTAACAGCAATGATGGTGGTCGTTGTTAACCTGGGCTTCGACCGATCCGGTATGAGATTTGTCTTTACGGTTTGCATTTTGGCAAAAATTTTACGCCGGATGCCCTTCTTGTCGGAACCCTCTGCATTTCTCCGGGCTTGGGACCGGTGTGAGGACTGGCACTTGTTTGTGCCCCCCCCCTCACGGATGCATTTTATATATATATATATATATATATATATATATATATATATATATGCTGCATAATGTTTATATATATTTTATTAATAAATATCACAGTACAAAGTTAAGTTTTTCTTAATCATTACTACATTAATACTGTATTAATGAGTAAGACTGTCTATAGAATCTGCTTAGGAAGCATATTTTAGCGCATGTAATAGATACGTAGTAATAGTAATAGATACGTAGTATTTTACTTCCGGTTGATCATTCGCACTGGGGTTTCTCTTCCGGGTACAGAACTCGCGGATTATCTTGATTCACGGGAGGGGCCGGAACCAAACCCCCGCGAATAACGAGGGCCTACTGTAATTCATTCATTGTGAATCGATTCACAAAGCAAAACGAGAGACTCATTGGTTCATACAGTAAAACTGATACCTGTTTATATTTCTCGACGTTGACGCCTTCAAGCTGGCTAAGTCGGACCAGATTGGTGCCAACAAGGATGCGGAGCTCCTGTCTCTCCTTCTCCCGCTTCTCACGGTCACGGCTGTGGCCCTGGTGCTGCATCCGAACCCAGAGTTTATTCATCTCGGCAAAGTTCAGCAGGACAAAGTCTATGGAGTCATTGATGTCCCCGGTCATTTCCTCCCTGTGGGACATGGATACTAAATCATCAATGACATGCCGGGTTATTGTGACCAATCCCACACTGATTATTTACCTATAAACAAACAACCCTGTTATTAGCGCTATGATTTTCAGCTTCGCATTATGACTGATACACGCCGACACATTCCATAGTCATAAAAGAACGTCACACAAGTCAACACCATAGCGATTATACATGTCCCCCCATTTCAAACAATTAGGCTCTGTTTATTTCTAGTATTAGTATTATTGTGTTACATTTCAGTCTATCATCTACGCCTTCTAACTTCTGCCAAATCACCATTCAGATTTCAACAGTACAAGCGTACCTCGACTTACGTCGTTTAGAGTTAAGTCATTCTCGATTATACGTCAGTTTTCAAAAAAAAAAAAAAAAAAAATTATATATATATATATATATATATATATATATATATATATATATATATATATATATATATATATATAAATTTTTTTTTCAATAAAGTTGATATTCTTTCTTTTCCTTTCGGCTTTTTCCCTTTCTCAGGGGTCGCCACAGAGAATCATCTGATTTACATGTTTGATTTGGCATAGGTTTTTAACATCGGATGCCTTTCCTGAAACAAGCCTTTAGCAAGGGACAGAAACACGCTGACGGCTACGCAGCAACTCTTTACGAAAGTCAGCAATGGTTCTTTTACATGAACTTGACATGGCCAGCCTTTGATAACCCAGTCAGTGCACTGGGGGGACAGTGACAACCTTGTGGACAGTGGAACTCGAACCCCAACCTTAGGATCAGCGATCCAGCGTCCTTTAACACAAGGCCACCATTGCCCATCATTATAATCATATTATTTTCATTACAGTAAGCCCCCATCCATTCGCAGCCCCACATACCCGTGGATTTTTCTCTCAAAGGCTTTTTTTCATAATGTTTTTAAATTAGTGCACTGCTTCTCAATTATTTTCTGTGATTCCCCCTCTAGGAAGGAAAAGGGGAGGCAAAAAACCCAAAAAAACAAAAAACATTTCACGCCCCCCAGCGCGCAACTATAAATAGCATTATTTGTATATAAAATTGTTATTAATATACCTCTGCAAAACATTGTATCTTTAACAACATTAAAAATAGAAAAGTATTAAATAACAATAAAACAATTCTAGTACAGTATGGCAAAAAAGCACGTTCTCTAGGGTCATACATGCTCCCCCTGGCATCACACCACACCCCCCTTGAGGGGCACGCCCCACTATGTGAGAAGCAGTGAATTAGCGGCAGCCCCGGAAAATTATACATATGCATCATCACGACATTACTGGCACGTGATTCAAATTTAGCCAGTGGCTGAGAGCTTTTGCTTCTCCCTCCTGCTGATTGGTTGCAGATGATACACTCTTATTTTCTCCGTCACACACACATCAATGTGATTGCTTGAATTGCGAATTCACAGTTTTTCGTGTGTTTTTAATGATTATTTAAGTGCTATGATTTCACTCAAACGCCCTACATCTACTCTAGCTTCTGGTAAGGAGTCTCAGCACTGTATTTATTCATAAATATAATCACAGTACAAAATTCAAGTTTTTACTTAATCATTACTACATTGTACTGTATTAATTCTGAGTAAGACTGGCTATAGAATGTGTTCAACAGGCATATTTTATTGCATGTAATATCATACATAGGGTTTTAATACCGCGTCAATAATTTGTGGAGGCTTCTCATTGGTTCGGCGTTATATGAACAGGGAATCGATCTGGGATTCTGTAATTAGGGTGAGGGTTCTGGTAGTGATGATGAGTAAAAAGGAAATTGTGTGTGTTGGGCTCTTACTCGGCTTGTTCGCCTTCATCAGGCAGGATGTTGCGTGTGCACTGCAGCAGATAGTTCCTCAGGAAAAGCCCTCTGAGAGGATGCTGAACACCACGGCACATCTCCACCAGGTCCTTCAAAATGTCCTTCCGAGATTGAGGGAACGAACGCACGTACACCACGCCCACCGTTATCAACAAGTATCTGAGAGAGAGAGAGAGAGAGAATCTTTATATGTGATTAAATTCTAGCCATGCAGTAGACAAACAAAATAAACATCTCAGCTCTGAGATGACAGCGAGTGCAGCGTCTGAATGATTGTTTTCATTCTTAAACGGCATGTCCTCTATGTGCCATTTCACTTCCTGATTTAAAGTAACAGGTTAATTTTGCCAATTTGCCTCAAAATCTGTCTGAGAACCGGTTCCAAATGTCAAACCACACTGACTTATTAGTGCAATAATTACCGGACGAGTAAATAAACACACAGCGCTGAGCAGCTCAGCACCTCTCCAGTTACGATTAAATGGTGGGGGAAGCTATGATGGCTATTAGAAATGCTCAAATGAAAAAAGAAATTAAACATTCTTGAAAGTTGAAAAATAAATGTTAAAAAAAATAAATAAAAAGAGAGAAATACATAAGGGGGGGAAAAAAGAAAATTTAAATTCAGAATAAACTACAAAACTTTGCTCGGCACCGAATAGTAGAATTTAAGGATCCAATGAAAACTCAAGGAAGATGCTGTTCAACGGTCTGTCAGTTTAAAAAGAATCCAGCAGTGTGTGTAAGTACAGAAGAGATCAGAGAGAGAGGGAGAGAGATGAGTCGGATGATGTGTGTGTGTGAGAGAGTGTTGTGTTTCCCAACCATGTGCCAGTTTCGAGTCATACACTCGCGGTTCCACACACACACTACTGTACAGTACACCGATGGCCCTGTTCTCCAGCCTGGCGAACAGCCAGCTGAACAATAAGTAATGGGCGATGCTACGTCATCGTCATGTGACGTCCCCAGCGCCGTTATCATCATTAAAATCTGATTATATTAACAACCAGAGACCCAAGATGATCTCGAGCGGGAGTTCAGGTGGAGGAGATTTGTG
The DNA here is from genome assembly GCA_024760905.1 of Plotosus lineatus. Classification (NCBI taxonomy): domain Eukaryota; kingdom Metazoa; phylum Chordata; class Actinopteri; order Siluriformes; family Plotosidae; genus Plotosus; species Plotosus lineatus. The sequence goes on from CM045748.1 coordinate 30,869,252, forward strand.
TGTCGAACAGTATAAGGCGTATTCATTTGGTTCTGGTGTGTTCCTTTCAGCCCTGCGAAGGTCTGGTGAGCTGTCCAGGATGTACCTCACCCTTGCCTGGATTTGACTGAGATGGGTGCCAGCCTCCCTGTGGGGATCTTTAATTAGGATCAAACGGTTCAGAAAATGGATGAATGAATGTGTTCCTTTCAACAACAAGTAAATGAACATCTTTATAACAATGAATACACTGTATTTATTATTCCTTTTAACATTTTTTCTTCTTCCATTTATTTTTCTAATTCCATTCATCCATTGTCTAAGCCACTTAATGCTAATTAGGGTCTTGAGAGGGATGGTGCCCACATCGGCCAACTCTGGCTGAAGGCTGGGTACACCCTGAACAGCTCACCGGACCATCACAGACCCATTCACACTCACAGCTAGGGACGATTTGAAACAGCCAATCAGCTCACTGTTCATGTTTTTAGACTTGGGAGGAAACCAGAGTACAGTAGGCCCTTGACTATTTGCGGTTTTGCACTCACGGTTTGAGTATTCACGGACCGCCGAGCAACTCGCACGTGATTCAAATTCAGCCAATGGCTGTCCTCCTTCCTGCTGATTGGTTGAGATGATGTAACGCCCCTTTTTCCTCATTCGCGCACAAGTTGGCAATGAGCCTTTTTTAGTGCTTTAATTACCAGTTAAGTTCTATGATGTCACTCAAAAGCCTGTTAAGCACCAGAAAAAGGTAATGACGGATGTCTCTTCTGAAGAAATAAGACTTTCTCCGGAAGAAACGACAGTTTCCTCTGAAGTCACGTCATTGCTGAAGAGGAATAATCGTCTGAACTGTTGTAAAACACTCCACTATTAAAGTCTTTTTCAATTATTATTCCAGTACATGATCTAAGGTAATGTTTAAAATGTTTGTGTGTTAGATTTTATTTACTGTGGTGTAGCATGTTTCTCATTTTGTTTAGTTTATCCCAATTTATTACATTTCTTGTTCTTTTATGTCCTTTTTGTTATGGCCTGTGTTTTGGGGGACTTTGATTTTGGCACTGTGCCTCTCACTAACTGTTTACAGTACTTCCCTTCGACTGAGGGGCGTGGTTGAGCTGCTTGGTAGCACACACCTGAATTCACTATTCTCATTTAATCCCAATAAACAAAAGTATGCTCACCTCTGAGCCAGAGGATTAACTCACATCAACATCACCGCTTCTATGGTTTGTAATGCTCTCTTACTCTATCACTCTAAAATTCTACTCGCTTCGGCTGGGGGGGGCGAGGCTGAGCTGCTTGGACTTAATGCAGTTAATACCTGAATTCAGTCATCTAGGGCAGTGGTGGTCTAGTGGAATAGGGCACTGGATCGCTGATCCAAAAGTTGGGGGTTCGAGTCCCACTCGCCACAAGGTTGTCACTGTCCCCCCCAGTGCGGCTAACTGGGTTATCAAAGGCGGGCCATGTCTCTCACCGTCTATGGTGAGAGGCATGTAAAAGAACCATTGCTGACATTCGTAAAGAGTAGGCTGCAAAGTCGTCAGCGTGTTTCTGTCCCTTGCTAAAAGGGTTGTGACAGGAAGGGCATCCGACGTAAAAACCTCTGCCAAAATCAAAAACGTGCGAATCAGAGGATTCGCTGTGGCGACTCCCGAGTAAAAGGGAAAAAGCCGAAAGGAAGACAGACCTGAATTCAGTCATCTCATGCCTAATGCAATACGTTCCTTTAGTGGGCATTTTTGAAAACTACAGTGCTGTACGTTTTTTCAGAGGATGCTTTGAAAGGTGTTTTTATACGTATGCTGTATAATGTTTATTTTATCATCAATAAATATAACAGTAAAAATTTAAAAGTGTTTCTTAAATCACGACTACATTAATACTGAATTAATGAGTAAGACTGTCTATAGAATGTGGGCAGTGATGGTCTAGTGGTATAGGGTGCTGGATCGCTGATCCAAAGGTTTGGGGTTCGAGTCCCACTCTCCACAAGGTTGTCACTGTCGTCCACCCCCCCCCCCCCCCCCCCCCAGTGCAGCGAACTGGGTTATCAAAGGTGGGCCATGTCTCTCACTGTCTATGATGAGAGGTTCATGTAAAAGAACCATTGCTGACTTTCGTAAAGAGTAGGCTGCAAAGCCGTCAGCGTGTTTCTGTCCCTTGCTAAAAAAAAAAAAAAGGGTTGTGACAGGAAGAGCATCCGACGTGAAAAAAAAAAAAAAACCCTCTGCCAAATCAAACATGCGAATCAGATGATTCGCTGTGGCGACTCCCAAGTAAAAGGGAAAAAGTCGAAAGGAAGACGGACACTGTCTATAGAATGTGTTTAAGAGGCATATTTTAGCGCATGTAATAGATATATAGTGTTTTACTTCCGGCTGCTCATTCGTGCATGTGACGTGATACATGGGGTTTTACTTCCGGGTACAGAACTTGCGGATTATCTCGATTCGCGGGAGGGGCCGGAACCGAACCCTCGCAAATGTCAAGGGCCTACTGTACACAGAAGAAACCCACATGAGCTCTCTGGGGGGGGCATACCGTCTATCATTGTAATTTTTGGATTAGTATTTATTTTCTTACTCTTTTAAACAAATTTATTTTTAGGCCTGTCCGATGATGAATGTTTGACAGGCACCTCTTTGTGGATTGCAGAGACTCTACCACTCAAGTCCAGAGAGGGAAACATTAACTTAAAGCGATGGTATGATCAGCAGACAGCAGGAGTTTCACTTCCTGTGGATGAACCTGACTCAGAGCTGAGAGTCAATATGTGACATTCACAAACAGCTTTCTTCACTTTACATGCAGATGAGCTGTGCCAACAAATTGCACAAACTCTTGGTCTCCTGTTCCCAAAACCCCACCCTCCTTTATTCCTGTGTAGGTCATTTTGAAACAACACAGAGCAGCTGAATTAGAAAAGAAAAAGTCTCAGGATGGGGAAAAAAATTAAAATATTTTCAGCTCTTGTGTTTTGTTTTTTATATTCAGCCCCTCCCCATTTTCTGCCTGATTTATTTTTATCCAATTCCCACCCATCAGGTTTACCTTCCCCATCACACGACCATTGCTGACCAGGGAGGGGCCACACCCCCTCTGTGACATGCACCACTAGCCACCTGCCTCTATTCGAACTGCTGTGCGTGTGTATTTTGGTATGGGTCTAACACACTTGGAGAGAAAGCGCTATCTGCCCCCTCGTACAAATGACCTCATAGACACCCGCAATCGGCTGGCAATCACTGTAAGTGACAGATGAACGGTTGCTGTCCCTCCCTCCCGTGAGAGCTTGGCCAATCAGCTCCAACGGACTCCCAGCCACGGACGGCTGTGGCATGAAGCCGTATTTAAACTTGCGAACTCTGGGTTAATTGCCGATGTCCCACGAGTTACGATTCTTGCATCTAATTTATGCACAATCAATCAGTTTTTTAATGAGACAGTCAGTCAGTTAAAATCACAAATGAGGCAGTAATTCAGAATAACAATATTTTTAAAAGACAAACTCTAAAAACCTAAATTTCTTTAAATGGCACAGTAACTCAAAAAATTGAAACAATGAGACACTCAGGATGACAATACTTTTAAATAATGAGCAACTGAATCCAGAATAGCAACACAGCACCTAAAAGCAAGTTCACCTTCAGGTTCATTTTACTGTGTACAAGTGTGTGTTACTCACAGTCTCGGGATGATGTTCCCAGCATACTGTACGAGTTCATACAGGTCAGCCACCTTACGACCTTTAGCGAACTCATCAGTTAGGTAAACTTCCAGGTAGTGTAACTCATCTGATATGGCCATGTCTATCACACACACACACACAAATTGTAATAATAAAATAAATGACATCATGATAACTCACGACCTGAAATGACTGGACGAAGCCGAGCCGTGTTCAGTTCAGAATAACGAGAAACTGTAAAAGGTACTCAGTTCAAGATACAACTCGGGGCTGCGATACAATAATCACATCACAGTTCAGAACATTGTGATATTTAGCTCTTTTAAATGATTTTGACACAAAAACCTTTATTCACTATCAACAAAAACAAATATTTAACAGAAAAAATTGAAACACTAATAATAAACAACTATTAATAATAATGATCATAATAAACTGCCACCACCACTACTCCTACAAATTCATTTATTAATTCAATTTCTAAACCCATTAAACATAATTAGAGCCATGAGGAAGCTAGTGCCCATCTAAACCGACTCTGGATAAAGGCAATGAAGACCCTGAAAAGCTCACTCGGGACCTGCAGAGCCAACAAACATACAACCATTCACACTCACACCGAGGGGCAATTTGGAAGAGCCATTTAGCCTCCTATATCTTTGGAGTACGAGAGGAACCCGGGGTACCCATAAGAAACCCAGATAAGCATGAGGAGAACATAAAAACTCCACACAGAGACACGCCAAGTCCAGAAATCAAGCTCAGGACTTTCGTGCTGTGAGACGGACGTTTATGTTTATATATACGGTATATATAAAATGCAACTGATGCACTTTATAATCTTAAAGAACCAGTAAAGAATTACTATAACTATTCTTATATACATAAAAATATTTTATATTGTATAAAAACTTTGTAATTACTTGTGCAAAAACATCCATTCAGTCTTACACTGTATTATTAAAAGCATAACTAATTATGAACATATTAATTAATTTTCTAAGATGGTTCATACTAATTAGGGTCTCGGGGAGGCTGGGCACATCTCAGCCGACTCTGGGGGAGGGAATAATAAAAATATATACATAAAATAATTGATTTTCTATCTTTTTTTTTTTTTTTATCTTGAAGGGACGGAGCAAACCCTTTATAAAGCGGCCCAATTACAAACGCCGCTTAGTGTAATAACACTGTATGGACTGGATCCAAATATAATCATAAGTCTCTTTATCGATTCATCTGAAACACCCAGATGAAATGAGGAGCGCTGGAATCACGTACAGAGCTCATAGTAGCTTTTCGGAGACAGCATGGAGGTCCTGAGCTCCCCCAGCATGTTCGAGGCGTGTTTCAGTGCATCCATCAACTTGTTCTTGTCCTGGAAAAAAGAAAACAGTCTCAGGGGGATGCTGAGAGGTTGAATAGAAAGGAAGACCAGAAGAGGGGAATGAATATAGAGGTCATTAATAAACGGCGATAAAACACTCAGTGTCCAGGAATCTCGAAGATACCGACACCCGTAAACCGTGAAATCCCCCCAGGGCTGTTGATGGTTTAGTGACTGATTCTGGCTTTTCCAGTCACAATATTTCAACCCATCAGCTGAGAGAAAAAAATAAATTAAAAATTCTGCCTGTCTGAACACGCGCCGCATTAATCAGCCATGTGACTTTCAGCCATGTTTAAGAAGGACCTGATGTTCAGTACACAGTCAATTCAAACCATGTGTTTGAGAAAGCATCAGTAAAACCACCACCACCACAGATTAAGGGAAATATTTACACTCCACTAGAACACTCACCATCAAACGTCTCATTTTCACCTCCAAAATAATTCATTCATATTAAATAAACACACGAGACGATTTTTAATCACATCATTTAGACTTGTGTGATTTACACTTTAGTTCTTAGAAATGATTCTTTAAATTTTATTACGTTCACGTAACCCGGAGACTACGGGCCCAATGGGATTTCCTCCCTGGATACAACAAAAAGCAGGAATGAACCCAGAACCTTCTGCTCCACATCACATCCCCGTGGACTGGATTATACAGCAGTTTTTATAGAACATCACTACAGTCTCGTGAATTACTGCAGCAGCCTTGAGTTTGTTACCACGTATGCTACACGTGTGCATGTTATTCATCTCATAACAGTTAAGCGTGTCATACCAAGCAGCGTTTCATTTGGAAGGACTGCACTTTGACGGCCTGGACTGCATCATCCAGCAGCTTCTCCTGCTCATCCTGGGGTGACTGCTGTGTGGTTGGCTGGAAGAGAGAGAGAGAGAGATCAGCTGAGCCCATCACATGAATTATAATCAGATAGACAGCACAGTGAAACAAATGCTGATGTCCTGTTCACTAGAAATCGGAGCAGAAAATAGTCATTATTCAACAAGCACATTTTAGGAGCAAAAGTTTCTGCACCCCTTCTCACCATTTTAACTTTAACAGATTAGCTTCACTCATTCGCTGGGCCTCTTAATCCTACTAGGGTCACAGGAAAGCTGGAGGCTATATTAGCTGACTCTGGTTGAAGGTGGGGTACACCCTGAACATCTCATCAGGACACACACATGCGCACACACACACCCCCATTTACACTCACACCTTGGGGCAATCTTGAACAGCCTATTAGCCTAATGTGCATGTTTTTGGACTTTGGGAGAAAGCCCATACAGTGAGGACATGCAAACTTCACACAGAAACGTCCTCACCAGCCTGGCGTTCAAACTACGGACGTTCTTGCCGCAAAGTGGATGTGTGAACCATATACTGTACACCATGGTGCCATTCTTCTACAATACAGATTAAATCTTATTTAGATGTATTTAATCCTGTTAAAACATGCAGCTGGAATCTAACATGGCCGCTGGTGTAGTGGTTAGAGTGCTGGGCTCATGATCGGGAGGTTGTGTGTTCAAATCACAGTTAGACCCCCCCACTGTGCTAGGAACCCTGGGTAAGGTCTTAACCACAAGTGTGCCTCTGTTCTCCCAGTGTTATAAACTGAAAATTATCTCTAGAGTGCGACAGAAAAAAACCTTCCTATATTCATTCATTCATTTTTTTTAACCGCTGAATCCTAATTAGTGTTGCAGGAAAGCTGGCGCCCATCTCAACCAACTATGGGCGAGGGAGGAGTACACCCTGGATGGCTCGCCAGCCCATTGTGGGGTAGAAATACCCTGAAGGATATGCAGCTCTCCTTGACAAAAAAAAAAAAAAGTCAGCCATGTTTCTTTAATATGAACCTCCCACCAAGGACAGTGAGAGACACCACAGGCCTTGGACAACCCAGTTAGTGCACTGGGGACTTTATATAACTTTTTTTAATTCTGTAAAATTAAACATCTTAAAGATGGTTGAATACAATACAATAATATATGATGATACGATAATAAGCAGCATCTTTTTGTTTTTAAATCTCGCTTCACTTCTCTGGTGGCAGTCTGTGTTTTTTTAATTCACATTACATTAAAAGAATATGTATCTATAAACTATAATAAACTGCAGAAACACACAAAAAACAAACAAACAAAAACAAACAAACAAACAGTGAGTCAGGAATTCTTCCTGAACATCATCATAAACTAAACACATCAAGAACCAGTTTTTTCTTTTTTTTTTCCCCGAGTGTGTGACTTAAAGTAAGAGTAATCCATCTGATTAGAAACACCTCGATGATGTACATGTATATACATATGATGAGCTCATGAATATTACAGACAGGATTATCAGGCCAATATAGCAGTGACAGCTCGCTAGCAATGGCCATAACATAACATTGCTGTCTAAATCTGTCTCCCTACCACAACAAATTATACTATAAAAACAATTAACTGGTGAATATTTATATTGGATTACCCACCACAAACACCTGTGATAGCAGACAGGTAGCTTTAATGCTAACTCAAGGACAGGATTTGCAACCCAACACGATCAATGGTAATAATTAGCACAAGATTGTACAGCAGAATGATGACCAAATATGTCTCACAAACATAATACGACAAATACATTCCTGTAGTTTATCCAAGATGTTAAAAAGGAAAAGAAAAATAAATAATTCAAGCTTATGATAGCATAGATTAGCATAGCATAGCTAGCCAGGCCGCTGAAGAGCCAAACCCAGTCACAGCTAGCGAGCTAAACTAGTTAACAGGTTAAACACTGACATCTCATATTTGGTTTTCGCTTATTAAATTTTATACAAGGTGTGACATAAAACAACATTTATACCGTTTAAATATGTTACATACCATAATGATAAATAAATGAGCTGTAAGCAATCACTCTGCAGCTCCGAAGGAAAAACTCTTGGTCATGTGACTGCTGGAGATCCGCTCAGCAAGCGTCAACCCAGAGCATGCTGATTGGCTGAGACCTTGTGCACTAAGATAATGCTGATTGGACGAACCCGAAACGTTTGGAGAGTTACAATTGGTTATTCTAGGCGTGGTAATTGTTTGCGTTTCTAAGTTGGTTAGAAGTGGGTAAAATGTATGATGATGATGATGATGAGGATGATTATTATTATTATTATTTTTATTATTATAAGCGTTCCTGTTGTAAATATGAGACGGATGAGTATTACTTTATTTTAATTAATCCTTACCTTATTTTGCTTTTCTGACATCATCATTTCTTCATGACATCATCTTTCAGCAACTTCCTCTCTTCTTCGCAACTCGCTCAGCTTCATCCCGTTTAGTGACAATAAAGCTTCTTGAATTTGAACTGTGCTGTTTAACTAATGTACTTTATAGACGTCTAGAGAAATTCGGAACGTCTTCATCTCTGCCCCTTCCAGCGTCATCACTCATCTTCCTCTTCCTCACTCGTTAATCTCTCTGCTTAAACCTTTGGAATTATTAATTTTATGAAAATTATGTTATTGTTGTTGCTGTTGTTGTAACATGAGAAATACTAAATATAAAAAACACAACAATTTGAAATAATATTCTGGGGAATTTAAGACTTTTTTTTTTTTTTTTTTTTAAGAAAAACCCGATTCAGAAAACTCACAGCTCTCTGACAACTTCCGTCTTATCCGTGACGTGAGGCACCCACCAATAAGAGAAAAGAAGAGTGAAAGGCACCCACCAATAAGAGAAAAGAAGGGCGTGATTTGTGAACAAAATTCCCGCGAAAACTCATGACCAAGAGTTGAGTGGCAAGAAGCAAAATAACAAGATGGACGGCGAGTTGTTCCGGAAAACTGCAGCTAAGATGGGAATCACATCTGCTAAAGTCCTGAGGTGTGTTCGAGGCTTTGTGTAGATGTCAGATTTGTGCGCTAAAGTGATTGGAAGAAAGTGTGAGAAAGAGAGATTACTGTAAATAAAAGCTGTAGGTCTCAGCGAGGGTCTGGGGAGAGTGTGGTGTAAATAAAGTTGTTATTATGGGGTTGGTTTGTTTGTTTGTTTTTGTATCCCAGCCAGGCGGAGGAGTACATGCGGCTGTCTCAGGTCAGATGTCCAGGTCTGGGACGTTCCACTGCAACTAGTCAGGCTGTTATATGTTTGGAACTGGCAGCCACAGCCAAGAAGTTTCCTATTGATAAGGTGTGTGTTGGGTATCATGGTCGTATTTCTAAAATTATCATACATATCACCATACCATTACAGAGAAAGTGTCCATTCATTATTATTATTATTATTATTATTATTATTACAGTGGTACCTTGACTTGTCTTTTATAATGAATTTTCCATGAGACAAGCTTTGATCCACCAAAAATCTGGCCCATCCTCCAACTCCTCCTCCTTCTTTTCGTCTTTTTCCCTTTTTTCAGGGGTCACAGTTGAATCATCTGCTTAACATGTTTAATTTGGCATGGGTTTTTAAGTCGGATGCCCTTCCTGACACAACCCTTTAGCAAAGGGGCAAAAACATACTGAAGGCTTTTTGCAGCTACTTTTTACGACAGTCGGCAATGGTTCTTTTACATGAACCTCTCACCATGGCCGGCCTTTGATAACCTGGTTAGCTGCACTGGGGGGCGGTGAGAAGCTTGTGGAGAATGGGACTCAAACCCTCAACCTTGGGATCAGTGATCCAGCACTTTTACCACCAGGCCACCACTGCGCAAACAAAAAAAAAATTTGCCACATCCAAAGAGCAAAATTTTGATTTATGAGCTCTGCCGGGGAAATGGCTTTCCTGGGCCAATTAACCTCATTGTTCTGCGTGTATTCCTCCGTGCTCCAAGAATGACTTGTGCAGTGATTCTCAATTATTTTCTGGGTTTTTTTTTCTATAGAAAGAAAAAAGAGCATTTCACGCCCCCCCCCACCAAAGCACCCCGGGCGTGACTATAAATAGTGTTTACTTGCTTCATATCGTTTGTTCGGTGCTTTTTCCCTACGCCATAGGGAACACAGTGTGACTGCCAACGACATGTTTATCTTTAACATATTAGGTTATGAGTTTGGAAGGGGGTTGGAAATGATTAATTGGTTTTCTATTACCGATATTTCCTCTGGGAATTTTTGTTTTATTTAACGAACATTTTGACTTCCGAGCTCGCCCATGAAACGGAATAATTTCATAAGTCAAGGCACTACTGTATTATTATTATTGTTTTTCTTATCACATTCAAGACATTGCTACACTCTACACCTTTTGATTGTATTGTGTGTGAGATTTAGTTTTATTTATTGGTTTCTTTTCCTTTTGGCTGTTCCTTTCAGGGGTCGCCACAGCGAATCATCTGCCTCCATCTCACCCTGTCCACTGCATCATCTTCACTTACTCCAACTACCTTCATGTCCTCCTTCACCATATCCATAAATCTTCTCTTTGGTCTTCCTCTAGACCTTCTGCCTGGTAGTTCCAACCTCAGCATCTTACTACCAATATACTCACTATCCCTCCTCTGTACATGTCCAAACCATTTCAATCTAGCCTCTCTGACTTTGTCTCCAAGACATCTTACATGTGCTGTCCCTCTGATGTGCTCATTTCTGATCCTATCCATCCTCGTTACTCCCAAAGAGAACCTCAACATTTTCATCTCTGCCACCTCCAGCTCTGCCTCCTGTCTTTTCCTCAATGCCACTGTTTCTAAACCATACAACATCGCTGGCCTCAACACCGTCTTGTACACTTTTCCTTTCATTCTTGCCGATACCCTCCTATCACACATCACACCGGACACTTTTCTCCAACCGTTCCAACCTGCCTACACACGCTTCTTCACCTCTTTTCCACACTCTCCACTGCTTTGGACTGTTGAGCCTAAGTACTGGTTTGTCCGAGGTTAATGATTGTACCCGATGTAAATTAAATTCCCGGCTGCTCCACTCTGAAGCCTGTGTAGTTCTGGGCTGTTATAGAAAGGTGACCGTCTCCAGGAGGAGGTAACTGTGGGAAGAAACCAGAGTCCTTGCATGAAATCCAGGCAGACCGGAGGAGAACTTGCAAACTCCTCACACAGTCCTCACCAAGCCTGTGAATTGAACCCAGGACATTTTTCACGATAGGCAGACATGCTAATTACTAGCCACCCTGCCACCACACACATCATTTTGTGATGTGAAGTTGATTGTTTGTTTGTTTTCTGAGGCAGGAATACGTGGTGATGCTGTCGGGATTGAATAAGAAGGCGTATCAAAGTAGTATGAAGACCATGGAGTGCATGCTGGGACTGCAGAGCAGCCTGGGGCTCAGGGATCTGGCCGTACAGTATGGCTGCATGGATGCGGTCAAAGCGGCGTCTCAGATCCTTCAACGGTAACGAAGCGTTTATTGAGCTGCTTGGCAAGGTGGTCTAATGTCCGGCTGTTCTTTGACTTCGACGTGATTGGCCGATGTGGAGTATTGAAGCCATCATGCTGTACTACTTCCTGTTGTGGTTTAGGTATGAGGCCAGTTTACCTGCAGCGCAGCGACAAGATGTGGATCTGTCCAGACCCCTGTTTACGACAGCTGCTCTGTTCACTGCCTGCAGGTCGGTACCCCACTCCACACCAGCTATGCACGTGATTGCTATAAGGTACATCAAGTTCATTAATAAGTTTGAAAATGATCATCTTGCACCGATTGTTTCATCGCTTACTCACTGCCCTTGAGTTGGCATCCACTAACAAGAATCTGTATCTGGAACATCTCTCTCTACTGCCACGACCCATATTGGTGTAAATTTAGTCACTGTCGGAGATGCATACATAGAAAATAAATCAACAGCATGATGATTGTGACCAATGAGAATGCAGAACTTGATCAGCTAGTTTGAATCACATGACCGCGTGATGGTTTGCATTCATTTAGACATCCCATAATGCCTCTAATAATAGGTTTTAATCATGCGGTGGGGATTCGGGGGGAAATGCTAACACTCGCTCTGATGTTTACCCTGAAGGTGCATGAAAATCCGAGTGGATAAGAAGCTGGCGGCGGCGTCTGGAACGAAGAAGGTGGTGTTCGACCGGCTGTGCGCTTCGCTCCTCAAGATCGGACAAGAGATCTGCAGTGAGTTGAGTTATGAGCGTGATCTTTCAGACCTGGAATGCATTTCGATTTTCAAACTTCGTGTAATTCAGTGTAAAAGGATTTGGATCATGTGATAGCTCACCCGTGTTGTCATGGAAACGGAACAAAAAATTTCCTCTGGTTAACAAAGATTTTTAAATTAAATGATGTTGGAATTTATTGATTTGTGTTTGCGTTCACATGGAGCTGCTTCACTTCCTGTCACCAGTTTCAGATTAATATTAAATCATTCATCTGTTCAAGAATGACTCGAACCGTTTCTCCCTTCTGAAATTACATTTCCTCAGAGTAAAACATCTGCCGCTCCATCACTCTCTGTACATCTCTCTGACACTCTGTACCCCCCTCCCTCTGTTTTTGACTTTCTCTCAGGTGATGTGTGTATGAAGCGGCAGGTCAGCTCCTCTCAGAAGAGACACAAGACAGTGGGTGAGATGTTGCAGGAGACAGAGGAGTATAAAGGTGAGACTGACGGGGGTGTTTTTTGGTGTGTGTGCCCCCCCCCACCCCCACCCCCACCCAAGGAGATTTAAACTTTTACAAATTACACATTTATTACTGTAATTAATAATAATAATAATAATCAGTTAAAGTGCTGCAGAGAAATTTCAAGTGTTGATCACTGATTCTAATTTCTTCTCCTTTCTCACTCCTTCATTGTCTGCATTGTTCCATCCTTTCACTCACTCACATTCTCTCTCTCTCTCTCTACTAAGGTTGAATTTATTATACATATTTCAGAAATAGGCTTTTGAAAAAATTCTGTACTCCAAATCTGTGTTTCACAAAACCAATGACCCCCCCCCTCCCCCCACCCACATCTTCCCCCAGATGATGATTTGCCAACGTCTCCTAAGCAACAGCGGGAATCCGTGGTATGGGAAGCTGAGTGTAAGGACAAGACAAAGAATTATGAGGAGTGGAAAAGAAAAATCCTGGAGAACGCCATGAAGACTAGAGGCAGCGAGTAATCATAACTTCCCCTGTTACTCATTTATTTATTATTATTATTGGCATCAACTATTATTTTAGATTTTTTTTTTTTCCCTTTAAGATTATCCGTTTTGTTTTGTTTTTTTTAGCAGGGGGCGGGCGTGCGCGTGTATATTGTGTCATGCTGTATAATTTGACTGGCTTGTGTTAGTGAGCTGGAAGGTGTTGTGAGCGAGTCTTGTGCTCGTGTCTCAAGGCTCTGGTGGTGATCATTGTTCATCTATAAATTGGTTTATTTGATCGATCCTCTCATTTCCTGTGACTCGTATCAAGTGTCACATGTGAGGGGGTGGAGTCACGTGTGTATGAATTATCTCAAGAAGTCACATTCTGTACTACTGTTTTTAATAAAACTAAATTATAAACAGTGTGTGTGTGTGTGTGTTCAATGAAGGGCACTGCCATCCTAAAGAAGACTTGTTTAAAAATCACATCCTGCACTACTAACCCTAGTTTTCTGGATCCTGGAAAATACATTATCGTTTCTATAGTAACCATTTGTTTACTACAAGAGGCTGGAATCTTAGTGGAAATGGATTCAAGAACCAGATCTTAAGCTTATGTTTTGGAGTCTTATGAAGGAGTCTCCGGTGTCAGCACTTTGTAACAGGTTATAATCCATATCTGTTCTACAACACAACCTGAAATTACAAATTTTATTCTTGAACACATCAATAAATAAACATTGTGATTGAAAAGGGACTAAAGATCAGGATGTTAACACTTTGATTATGTTAATTATTTTCCTATAGGTGCAGGACATTCACTCGGACTCGCTCATTTGCCAAACTGTTTCCTCCTATCTACAAGAATTATGGGAGGCTGGTGCCTATCTCAGCCAGTGCTGGGTGAGGGTAGGGCACACTACAGTTTACCAGACCAACACATGTACAACCATTCACACTCACGACGGGCAATTTGGAACAGCCACTTAGCCTGATGTGCATGTCCTCTGGCTGTAGGAGGAAGCAGCCGAAGTACTTGGAGAAACCTATGCAGGTACTGGGAGCACATGCGAACTTCAGAGAAACATCCTTTAAGCCCATGACCTTGCTGTGGAGAAACTGAATGTGTGTGTGTGTGTTTCTCACTCACTGTAAGAGCTGTACCAGGCTAAAGGAGAGGTGATATTCATTTGGGGGGGGGGGGGGGGTAGGTCTAACTTGAATATTCCTCATGATAGAGTTTCTTTTTGAGTGGAAAAGAATGTTTTTGTACCTTGTGTGAAGAGGCAGCATGGTGGCGTAGTGGTTACCACACCATCTGCCTTGTAGCAAGAAGGTCATGGGTTTGTTTCCTGGACATTTCTGTGTGGAGTTTGCATGTTCTACCAGTGCTTGTGTGGGTTTTTCTCTAGGTGCTCCATTTATATTTACAGCTCTTATCCAGAGTGACTTACAATTATCACTTTTATACAACTGAGCAATTGAGGGTTAAGGGCCTTGCTACAGCTCCCACTAGTGGGGATTGAACTGCAGAGCCTGAGATCAGTAACTTTAACCATTAAGCCACCACTGCCCATGGAGCATGGCTGCTCCAGTTTCCTCCTACTGTCCAAAGACATGCACATTAGACTCTCTGGATGTTAGGCGTGAGTGTGAGTGGTTGTGTGTGCTGCACAGTAGTAGTCTGGTGAGTACTTCAGTGTGTCCTCTGCCTTCACATAATGTCAGCTGTGATAGGCTCCATCCTCTCCATGAACCTAGTAAGATTAGGTACTTTAGCAAACGAGTAATTGGATGAATTGTGCAAAAGAATATTTTAGAATAAATGGTGCATTAAACTGTTAATTATTTCATTAAAAAGCTTTATATGACTGTTCGGATGTTTTATGTTAAAAATCTAAAGGATAAAATATAAGAAGGCTTTCAAGCTCCATTAAGAAACTCATCAGGTATTCAGGTACCCGGATATAAAATTCTGAATGTTGTGTGCAGTACGTGTTTCTAGAGTTGGCATGGTTTGGGAATGTTTTCTTTAGTTCTGGATTGGTTCAGAAGCTGACCCTGGCTTCGTTTTGCTGCTCGCTTCCCCAGTGTAGGAGGTAAATTTATCTCAGGAAAGAAATTCCGACAGCAACGCTAAGTGTCTATAGGAGTTTAATGCATAGATGAACATGAGTTTCAAAAGATACAAGAAAACAACCCACATCTGGTGGCTGGCAAAGCAGTTTAAAACCACCGTGAGGTACAACAGGCAAATGTTGAACATCAGAAACGACAGAAAAACACCTTCACAGAAGGGAGAATGAGTTTTCCATGCAAGTGTGCAATATGTACAGCAGCGATATGATGATACATTCGGAGAAGAAACGACCGTCTGTGGGAAGGTTTTAAACTGTAGGGTTGATTCAGCCATATTGGGAACATTTTTAGCTAAAATTTGAACTAATTCAACATACGAACTTATTCAGGCAGTTTTGGCCTGGTGGTAAAAGGTGCAGGATCACTGATTCTAAGGTTGCGGGTTCAAGCCCCACTCTCAACGGATTGTTACTGCCCCCACCCCAGTGCCCCCAACTGGGTTATCAAAGGCTAGCCATGTCTCTCACTGTCTATAGTGTGAGGTTCATGTAAAAGAACCATTGCTGACTTTTGACAAGAGTAGGCTGCATAGCTGTCAGCGTGTTTCTACCCAGTGATGGCCTGGCGAGTGGTCCAGAGTTGGCTGGGATGGGTGTCAGCCTCATTGTGACCCTAATTAGGATTAAGCGGTTACAGAACATGAAAGAATGAAATTATTTAGTCTTCAAGATGTGTGCAATATTTTTACAATCTGCTCATCACCATTTTGTCATCGATGACAGAGTTTAATTATTGATGTCATTAAATATTTTCTTCTGATTTCTTGGTTTTTTTAACTATTAAAAATATGTATTAGGTTATTTGTTTTATATTATATTATATATATATATATATATATATATATATATATATATATAAAAACTCCATAGTTTACAAAGATATTGTAATGCATCAGTCTGATTTTTCAGCATACACACTCATGCTTTGGGACCCTGGGTCAACCTCGTGAGGTGAAATCCAGAAAGATTAATAAAAAAAAAAAAACCTGAAAATTGTAAATCCCTTGAATTAGAAATGTTGCATATCTAATGATGTAAGTTGAGAGCGTTGAACAATATGACAGCACTAAATCTCACCACCCACACAAACACGGGGAGAATATTCTTGCTGTTGGGGCGGATGTTGTAACCACGACACTATTGTACCGCCCTATTCTGAAACATGTCCATATATATTCATCTCTCTGTGAAAACTCTCATGAAGTGACATAAATTGAGTTCACAGCGGCGTAGTGGTTAGAATATCTGCTTCACAGCAAGAAGGCCTGGGTCCCAGGCTCGGCAAGGGTGTTCTATGTGGAGTTTGCATGTTCTCGCTGTGCTTGTGTGAGTTTCCAGGTACTCCGGTTTCCTCCCACAGTCCAAAAACATGCACCATAGGCTAATTAGCTGGTCCAAATTGCCCTTGAGTGAGAGTGAATGGCTATGCACATGTTCAGGGTGTACCCCACTTTCACCCAGAGTCGGTTGTTCCAGCAACCCCACAACACTAATAGGAGTCAGTAGTTTGGCAAATGCTTGAGTGAATAGAATATATAAATGAATCTTACTTATTCCTCAAACCAGAAGTTCCTGTCCCCGGCCCATACAGAATCCCGATCCTGCACAGTTCAGTATTTTGTGACATCTGGGTTTATTAGTGTAGGAAAAACACAAGGGTTGGGAACCTCTTCCTTAATGCATTACCACTTTCACTCTCCGCTGGCTTCACCTGTGCGGTTCAGTACTGACTGCAATGTGACGTCTATCTTTATCAGATTATATGAATACGTATACATGAGCTGCACTTCATATCAATAAGTGTTTTCTATCGTCCCAATTATTACCAAAATGCCCTGATGAGATTTCCTTTCGGCTTTTTCCCTCTTCAGGGTCGCCACAGCGAATGATTCGCACATTTGATTTGGCAGAGGTTTTTACGTCGGATGCCCTTCCTGACACAACCCTTTAGCAAGGGACAGAAACACGCTGACGCTTTGCAGCTACCCTTGTCGAAAGTCAGTAACGGTCTTTTACATGAATCTCTCACCAGAGACAGTGAGAGACATGGCCCGCCTTTGATAACCCAGTTAGCTGCACTGGGGGGACAGCGACAACCTTGTGGAGAGTGGGATTCAAACCCCCAACCTTAGGATCAGCGATCCAGTGCCCTATACCACCAGGCCACCACTGTATTACCAAAATGCCCTAATTTTTAAAAATTGTAAACATAATTAAAAAACAACACATTGATTTTGATACACTATTCCATCCTACACGTATTAATATTATTTATGTAATTAATATATGAATCAATTTATATATAAATCAACTGGAAACATGGCATCTTATCTTACCTGTTCTTCTTTGTTTTTGCAACGCCCTGTTTGATACTGACTACAATTCCCCAGGTGATGTCACTTTAATCATAATCATGTGACTTTGGTCATGTGATTCCAGAGCAAGGTCTCAGAGCAGCACTACTGTTTAATTCTACAAACCCTGGCAAAATTATGGAATCACCAGTCTCGGAGGATGTTCATTCAGTTGTTTAATTTTGCACATGAATCATGGCTCCAACATAAGAGAATTCAATTGAAACAAAGGAGAGGATTATCAAACTTTTTAAAGAAGGTAAATCATCACACATTGTTGCAAAAGATGTCAGTCCACTGGGTGCAACAGCTCTCCAAGGTCTGATCACTCCTGTTTAGCTGCAGATTAATGAGCAGATCTAATCTGGTGCAGGTGTTAGTTTTGGGAATGGAAATTTAGAGTGATTCCATAATTATTTCCTCAAATTGAGTGATTCCATAATTTATTCCCCCTGGCTTGGTCTAAAAAAGTCATCCCTTGCCACTTCGCGATTTAAGCATCGCGGTCTTGGTACATTGTGGTATTTTAATAAACAAAAATATATATATATTCATAAAAAATTCAAAATTTGTGCTGAAACTCACATGTAAGCAAGCGGAAGGCACTACTTTTTTTTCTTGATTTCTGTTAGTGTTTCTTAAAGCCAGAAAGTTTCCATTTGAAATGACTAGTTTTGTGTCATGTCTGTGATCTGCTTTTTTTTCTGCAAAATTAAACAACTGAGTGTACATCCTCTGAGACTGGTGATTCCATCATTTTTGCCAGTGGTTGTACTGTCCCAACAACATTCCTGAATTTCCCCTACGTAAAGTGTTCACTGAAACATATTCACTAAAATATCATTTTTCAACCAGGTAAAATAAAATAAACACTCTACGTGGTGCCAGTCCATGCGGTGTTGACTGCCGATCATCTTCACGCATCTCCCCGCCGGAGTTGGAGCTCAGTGAAGCTGTTGTGAGCATACAGAAGAAACGAATATTCATCTCTTCCTCCTTAGTCCTGGATTTGTGTCACAATCACAGAGTGTTCATGGATCTATTCTTCTGGAACCTCTTGAGCCGGTTGGCCGCCGCCACCGCGTAGAAATGTTTCTGTAAAAATGATTGACAGGTTGTGATCTCATGTATAATCATGCAGTGGAGAACATTTCGATTTATTTTGTTATGAACATCAATTTATTTTGTTATGAACGTCAATTTATTTTGTTATGTCCTCAGAGCACTCTGACAGGACCACTGTGTGGAGGGTGCAGAAGACTCCACCTGGTGGGGGCTGTACAAAGGGTGTGTGTGTGGGTGTGTGTGTGTGTGTGTGTGTGGGGGGGGGGGGGGGGTAAAATAAATCTTATGAACAATTGGGCAAAATGGATGCATGTAGAAATTCATTTAACTAAATAACGAGAAGCCGTAAGTAAAGCTCTACAAGTGGGATGTCCCCGGGTGATAACGTCAGTCTCTGGGGGTGTGTAGGTCATGTGACACACTGGTATGACATCATGAAAAAGAGATAAAGAGGCATGAAACAGACACAAAGAGGAAAAAAACCCAGGAATGTATTATGCATCAGGAGTTGAAGTTGAAGCTGGATCCAATTACTTTAGACTGCAGGAGGAAACCTGGATACCCAGAGGAAACCAACGCTAGCATGAGAGGATCATACGCCACATACAGAAAGATTCTTGGCTGAGATTCGAGCTAAGAAACTTCCTGGTGTGAGACAACCAAGAATCATATGTACTATATATAGATACTGCGATGGCCTGGCGAGCTGTCCAGGGTATACTCTGCCCTCACCCAGTCAGCTGAGATGGGCGCCAGCCTCCCCGTGACCCTAATTAGGATTCAGCTGTTCAGGAAATGAATGAATGAACGATATATATATATATATATATATATATATATATAGATATATAGATATTTATATATTTTAAAGATATAATCTAATATGCAATTCCTTCATTATCATGAGATAAACAGGACCAACTACAGATTCAGTGTAGATGTGGAACCAGTGTAGGAAGATTTGGTCCCTGTCCATAATTAATGATGTCTGGCCCTGTACTCGAGGTGGTACAGTGGTGTATTGGTTAGCACATCTGTATCACAGCAGGAACGCCTTGGGTATGAGTCCCGGACTCGTCTTGGGTGTTTCCTTGTGGTTTGCTGTTCTTCCTGTGCTTGCATGGGTAACAGCGGTTTCCTTTCCTCCTACCACCCAAAGACACGCCCATTTGGGTTTTTGGCTGTTTTAAATTTCCCCTAGTTGTGAGTGTGACTGCAAATGGTTTTGTGTGTGTGTGTGTGTGTGTGTGTGTGTGTGTGTGAGTGAGTGTGTGTTGGCTTTACAATGGTCTGGCGAGCTGCTCAGGGTGAACCCTACCATCACCCATTGTTGACTGAGATAGGCTCCAACCTCCCTGATGCCTTAGTGACAGTAAGTCTGGATTCTGTTTTGCTGGGATTTGAACTCATAAACTTTTACCTTTGACTCTGTAGATCTAAGAATTTGTTTCATAACGAATGAAACCATCAGAATATTACAGTTATTCAAATTTCATTTGAAACAGATTTCAGTGGTATTGGGGTTCAACATGGTGTGGGTTACTATGAGAACGTAATGATCTGGTGATACATATGCATGACGACAAGGATGAGATTTCTCAATAAAGTATAACTTTAATCACAGCAGAAGAAAAGTTGCACGTGTCATGTCCTGACGTGTGTGTACCTTCCACTGGCGATGAGCTGCAAGGTAACGCTGGAGTCTCATGTGGGATTTGAGACGGACTCGGTGTCGCTTGGCTTTTTCTTCCAGATTATTCAGCCAACTGTGTTTCATACAGCCTGAGGCACTCATTCGACTACTGCCATATCACACACACACACACACACACACACACACACACACACATTTAAAAAATGATACACATTTACAATTAAAAAAAAAAAAAAATTCTGCACAATGACTTATTGTACAGTATTCATTCATTCATTCATTTTCTGAACCACTTAATCCTAATTAGGGTCATGGAGAGGATGGCGCCCATCTCAGCCGATTTCAGTGAGCAAAATTTTGGTTTACGAGCTCTGCTGGGGAAATAGATTTTCCCGACCGATTAGCCTCATATTCCTTCGCGCTCCGAGAATGCCTTGCGCAGTGCTTTTCAATTATTTTCAGTGACACCCCCTATAGGAAGAAAAAAAAAACATTTCACCCCTTCCCCCACAGCACCCCGTGCGCGACTATATGTTTACTGCACTTCATATCGTTTGTTCGGTGCTTTTCCCCTACACCATAGGGAACACAGTGAGATCGCCACTGCCAACTAATGTAAAGGATGTGCAATTACACTTAATTCTAGTACAGTATGGCAAAAAAAAAAAGCATGTTCCCCTGGCATCAAACTGTGCCAAACAAAAGGGGCCCACCCCACTATTTGAGAAGCATTGGCCGTGTGGGAGCTCATCATGAGCCTTTTCTCGCTGGCATTCATAGTGTGAACATGCACAAAATACTCCTTCTCCTTCTCCTCTGTTAAACACCACTTCATGCTTGCCCACATGACAAGTCGATGATCAGAAGGGATAGTTGACTTATTGTTTCTTCTTGTTTTATTATTATTTATTATTATTTGTTGTTAATGTGCGTGTTTTATTATTATCAAATATTCATTGTTTTTACATGTTTATCTTTAATATATAAGGTCAAATATATGTGTTTGTGTCAAGTTATATGAGTTTGGGAGGGGACTGGAACCGATTAATTGGTTTTCTGTTATTTCTTATGGGAATAATTGTTTTATGTAACAAACTTTTCAGTTTTCGAGCTTGCCCTCGGAATGCATTAAATTCGTAAGTCAAGGCACCACTGAATATATGCATGTGTGTGAGTGAGTGTGTGTGTGTGTGTGTGTGTGTGTGTGTGTGTGTGTGTGTGTGTGTGAGTGTGTGTGTATAAGCAAAATATTAATGTCTGTTGTTGTAATAATAAGAATTGTTGTGTTTATTATTTTCCGATAGTATAAACCCCTAAGTGTTTTATTCCTCATGCATCTCACAGTGTGTGCGTTCTACATGATTGTAAAGAATTATGTGTAAGTTGAGAGAGTAAAACAACATGAAAGCACTAATTACATCACCAGGCTGTCAGAAGCTTTTCTTCCTCCGGTGACGAGTGAATGACGTTAATTGTGATTTGAATGGCAGCTGAAGGGAGGCAAGCTGCTGACTGTGGCGGTGTCATTAGCGGTCATTAGCTAAAAGTAAGTGTGACCTGATAATCAGAATCACAATGGTGAGTGTATGTGTGTGTGTGTGTGTGTGTGTGTGTGTGTTTGGTTCAGAAGAACATGTTAGAACTCACAGTCACAGGGTACTGTATGTACTGAGAGTGTGTATACGAGGCCATGTTTTCATATCTTGGTGGGGATGTTTATCCACCCCTCCAACCATGTCGTCATCCCATATCCATCAGCCTGCTGATCAATTTATCTACCACCCATTGAACAACATCGAATCACCCATCCATCCATCCATCTAACCACCCATTCGACAACATCCATCCATCTGACCATCCATCTGTCTATTCATCCAACTATTCAACAACATCCATCTATTCCTCCATTCATCGCCTTTCAATTATATATTCAATGAGATCCATCCATACATCAATCATCCACCCATTAATCTACCCATCTAACAATATCCATCCACCATTCATCCATCCAACAATATTCATTCCTTCATCTATCAACCCATTCAATAATATCTATTCATACTTCCATTCAACATCCATTCATTCCTCCATCCATCCATCCATCCATCCATTCAACAAAATGAATTAATTCAATTGTCTATCCTTTCATCCATCCACCCATTTAACAATATCCATCCATCCATGCATTCTTCTATCCATTAATTCATTTATTCATCCATCCATTCATCCATTTAGAGGTTTTTGACCATTCATTCATTTATTGATCACTCATCCACCATTCCATCCGTCCACCTTCATTCATTCATCCATCCATGTATCTATTCCTTGATCTTTGTGTTGAATAAAAATAAGCAGGATTTGAATGAATGAAGGTTATTTTTTAGGAATGATCTCAGATGATTGTTTTGTAAGCAAATACCGTTGCCATGAATGGAGGAAATTGCTGGACTTTTTCTATCAACACCCATGAAATACGAACCCAAAGACATTACATTAAAACATGTTGTGGTTATTGAGATTACGGTTGGAGCTAAATGGAGCTGAAGTATAGCATTAATCAACTGGATAAACGCTCGTGTCCCAGAAAAGTCCCCACAATCAAAATACAGGTACAATGTGTGTGTGTGTGTGTGTGTGTGTGTGTGTGTGTGTGTGTGTGTGTGTGTGTGCGCGCATGTGTGTGCGTGCGCATGTGTGTGTGTGTGTGTGTGTGTGTGTGTGTGTGTACGTGTGTATATGTGTGTGTGCATGTATGTGCGTGTGCGTTTGTGTGTGTCGACTTTAGACATAAATGCTCCATTTTCTATTAATTTCATCCATAGAAATGACTACATTAGTACTAGTACTCCATAATTATTTCTAGATATCTGCTTATTATATGACCTTTGACCTGCCATACAGGCCAGCAAAGTGTCAAGTCTTGCTTTCTGGAACAAAGATTCTCGCAGCTTTCTACACAGCAATGGCGGTGACATGTTCACGTAAATGACTTTTAACCAACTGCCATACAAAAGCTATTTTTGTCAGACAAAACACGGCAAGAACACAACAGTCAAAATAACGTTTCCTCACACATGTCTCGCTGAAGGACCGCCCATCCGTGCGTATATTTGTCACTGGAGTGTGGATGTAAACGTAGAGAATGTTTAATGTGGGTGTGTGTTCCGTCACTAAGTGCAGCCTGTCACAGTTCTGGAGCGGATCATTAGCAAGCGGTGGCGGCCCTGCTGCACCATTTGCCTATTGTCTAACAGCAGATGAGCTGTGACGCTCGCAGGGTACCAGAAAGCCTCTGCCTTGTAGTTCGACCTCATCTATGCTGCTAATTTCAGTCTTTTGATAAAGCTTCCGGATGCTTGATGAATTCAACATTCAGTGCCGAGGAGGATGAACGAACAAATGAACTGCCAGCCGTACATCCTGTTCCTGCAGTGATCCAAAAAATATCCACGTGGTGAAGTTAGCGGATTGATTTCATTTTTTTCTCTCTTTCACTCTGAAGCAGTCCTTTATCATTCAGATCACAGGACTTAAAATATTTGGCTTACAATATTAAAATGTTTATTTTTGATTTTATATTATAAAACTCAATATGAATGAAAAACACGTCCATGCCAAGCCTTCCACAATATCGCTACCGTTGTCGAGCATAATAGGCTAACTACTTATCAACTTGCTCCCATTTGACATGTTGATTGGGATTTCAGCAGTAGAGATGTGATTTGTCATTTTTACACCATGTGTTATTTCACTGCTGTCAGATACAGCAAACAATCACATTTACATTTAGAGCATTTAGCCAAAGGCCTTCTCCAGCGCAACTTACAGAACCGCTTTAAAATGCACTCTGATCCTGATTCAGTCGAACACAAGCTCAGTACATAAGTCAAAAGTCAAAAGCCATCATTCAAAACATAAGGGTTTATCAAAGAGAGATGGGACAGGTATAAATAAACCAATATATTACAGCACAGGTGTCAAATTTGAGGCCCGCGGGCCAAATCCGGCCCACCAACTCATTTTATTTGTCCCATCAACTCATTGGCCTGTATGAGTTTTCAAAGATTATGATTATCGTGCGTCCTTTGCATCAACTATTACCATGAAACCTAATTCCTCATCCATTTCCACTAGGTGGCAGCAGAAGCCCTTTTCAAGTAAAAAGCTCGTCACTCATGACTCAGAAAAGATTGCATGTTTGCTTATTGCTGTGAAGCTTTGTCAGAAAATGCGAGTAAAGAGGAAAAGAGGTCAAATTTCTAAACATATCATTTTGCGATGGATTTCATGGTTGATTTTTAGAACAGATGTTCAGTAATTTATTCGGCCCTCGATCACCTTCAAATATAGTGTAGTGGCCCTCAGTGAAAATGGGTTTGACAGCCCTGTATTACAGCATACATGAATTGACTGATGGAAGGATGATGGATGGATAGATGGATGGATGGAAGGCCTGGATGAGTGTTGATTGGATGAATGTTGTTGAATTGGTGAATGGGTAGATAAACTGCTGGAGGCACCAGTGGATAAATTAACAAAGAAACACAACGGAAAGTAGATGATTAAAAAAAGTAGAGTACAAGAATAGAGAGAGATAATAAAGTGAGATGAAAGGTGGATGAATTGGGCAGGTCGGTTGATTGGTCGATTCATTAATGGTTAGAATAGATGAGAAGATTGGATGGATGAAAGGATGGATAAATACAGTCATCCCTTGAATTTCGCAGATAATATAGACTAGACCTGGCCGCGATAATCGAAAAAACGTGAAGTAGGATCACCTCTCTCATTTCTACCATCCGTATATGTTTTCGCGTCTATACAATATCAAGAAGTGTATATTAAACGTTATACAGTGTCACGTGTCTAAGCCAATCAGCTTGCGAGATTGAGTTGAGTGGGCGGTCCCAGCCTGAACTGGGACTGAAGGAGGGGCACTTCAGTCTGTCGTTTGTAATCAATGGATTCAGCCTGCCTTGGGTCCCTGCCTTCCGCTTGTGTACATGCGAGTTTCAGTGCGACTTTTGAATTTTTTATGAATATTTTTTGATTTTGGATACTTATGGAAAATTCCGCAATGCACCAAGGCCACAAACTTCAAGTCGCGAAGTTCATTCTTTCACATGTGGACAGACAGACCAGAGTATGGTTCCCTGCAGGGTCTGTGTGGCTGTGGATATATGGGCGGATGGATGGATGGATGGATGGATAGATTGATACCATTTTGCAGGGATGAGTAATTTCGAGATGAAGTCTTTCGCTTCTTCGGACACATTCTCAAACGCCTCGGCGTCAAAGTCCCAGTTGGCGTGAAGGATGTTGTTCATCGTTTCTGCGTCGTTTTCTCCCAGGAAAGGTGACAAACCACTTAAACTGAAAACACGCACGCACACACACACACACACACACACACACATGCACGCACACGCACGAATGCACGCACGCACAAAGAGAAAGGAAGACATGAGGACCGTTATGTAATCCAGCGTCTGATAGATTATTAATGAAAAGCCAGTTTTCTGACCTTTTGACAGAACAGAAACAATAACCTCGTCCACCCTGGTGATGACTGTGCTGCTTTCACACTGAAAACCGTTTCAGTTCATCATCACATCAAGGACTCATTTATTTATTCTTAACACTTGACTGCTTTCAGAATTGTGCAGTCTATGCTGTTGACGTTTTAAAATTGATTTAATATTACGTGGCGTAGTGGAAATGTCAAAGAAATGCAGAGGAGGAGAAAACCTCAACAGTATTGCTGGATAAAAAAATAAAGTCCGCATCATCGGTTTGGCACGTTGGAGGAACGCTGTGTGCTCTAAGTGTTCGCTAATGGTGTGTCATTTTCTTCAGTCGCAGTCATCGTCCTCACATGTACGTCTGTGAGCACATGCAGACTTGTATAAGGCTTTGAAATCAGGCCATCAGTTATAAAAAAACAACAACAACAACAAAAAAACATGGACCTATCAAACAACGATTCGATTAAACGGGGGCGGTGAGTCGAGTGACAGTGGATCATGGTACATGTTCCAGATGACAGTAAATCCGCTAAAAACTTTTAAGCACATGTCATGGAGATGGCGCTAAATTTCCCTTCACAGTAAATAATTTGTTCATTTTCTAAGCTCTCAGTCATCTTCTTACTTCTGATCTTCATGTGAGGATAGGTCCCTCTCCTCAAGCCACTTCCTCCAGTGACACCAAGGCGTTCCCAGACCAGCCAACACATAATCCTTCCAGCATGTTCTGGGTCGATCCCGGGGTCTCTTCTCGGTCGGACATGCCCGAAAAAAACCCCACACCAGGGAGACGCCTAGAGGGCATTTCTAACCAGATGCACGAGCCGCCTCAACTGGCTCCTGTCAAATCACGGATGAGCAACGGTTCTACTCCGAGCTCCTCCCGGATAGCCGAGCTTCTCACCCCCTCTCTAAGGGAGCGCCCCACCACGCTGCGTAGGAAGCTCAACTCACGTGAAGGCTGGTGCCCATCTCAGCCCACTCTGGGCAATGGCGAGGTACACCCTGGACAGCTATCCAGGCCATTGCAGGGCTAACACTCACACAACCATTCCTACTCACTGGAGATTTGGAACAGCCAATTAACCTACTGTGCATGTTTTTGGACTGTGGGCGAGAACATGCACAGAAAGACCCAAACTGGGAATCGAGCCCAAGAACTGCTTGCTGTGAGGCAGATGTGCTGACCACTACGCCACCGTGCCACCGGGTTGTACACATTGTGTATTCAAGTCGAGTACCCAGGTCATGACCCATCTGTGAAGGACTCTGTTGTTGGACCGTGATTAGGGTTGAGTAGACATTGCGCTTTCAGGATCTTTTAGCCGTCTCCCCGAGCCGAGAGGCTTTCATTAGAGGATTAGTGGATGCACTCAGGCCTCAGACTCTGATGTCAGGCTTTCATTGCTGTTTGCATTTCCTTTTTGATCTCCCGGACATTAAAAGTCACAAAGAGCACCAGAAATATGAAATTCAGTTCAGTCAGATGCTCAGTGTCAAACAGGCTTTTTGTGCCCTTGTAGTTTTCCCAGATGTAATGGCATTCTCAAATAACTTTCAATGCATTCAATTTCTTTCCAGCTGTGCAGGAGGTGACAAAAAGCCCCGCTGGAATATATTAATTCATATTTTAAAATAAATGGTTATTTTGAGCTTTTGGGTAAGAATGTCCCTGGATTTCAACCTACAGCATGTAAGTGATGACGCCGACGCTCCACATGTCTGTCGGGAATGAAACAAAGTCGTAATTCACCACTTCAGGTGCCAAAAACTCAGGAGTCCCAAAATTGACCTTCAGCTTCTCTCTGGGTCGATATCTACAAATAAAAAAAATAAATAAAGAAATTAAATAAAATAAACCTCAACTCTGGTAAATCAGCACTGAACAAAATGCTTTCATTTCCATATATGGACCCAAAGACACACCCACATCTTTGTCGATATAATAAAGGCATTTACAGTTACACTTGCTGAAATGTTTGCATAATTATTTTGGGAGCAGAAGGTTGCTGGTTTGATTCCCAAACCAGCAGGAAATATATGTGGCAGTGGGGGTGAGCTACATCTTAACTTCCTCCACCTTCATGGCTGAAGTGCCTTTGAGCAAAGCACCTAACCCCCAACTACTCTCCAGGCTCCCCAATATGTGTGTGTGGCAGCCCACTGCTCCGAGTGTGTGTGTGTGTGTGTGTGTGTGTGTGTGTGTGTGTGTGTGTGTGTGTGTGTGTGTGTGTGTGTGTGTGTGTGTGTGTGTTCACTTTGGATGGTTAAATACAGAGGAAATAATTTCCCTTTCAGGATTAAGACAGGGGCAGCGGTGGCCTGGTGGGGGCAGTGGTGGCCTGGTGGTAAAAGGTGCTGGATCACTGATCCCAAGATTGGGGGTTCAAACCCCACTCTCAACGGGTTGTCACTGTCCCCCCCAGTACACTAACTGGGTTATCAAAGGCCAGCCATGTCTCTCACTGTCTGTGGTATGAAGTTCATGTAAAAGAACCAGTGCTAATTTTCCACAAGAGTAGCTGCATAGCTATCAGCGTGTTTTCACCCTGCGATGACCTGGTGAGCTGTCCACGGTGTACCCTGCCCTCGTCCGGAGTTGCCTGAGATGGGCGCCAGCCTCCCCGCGACCCTAATTAGGATTAAGCATTTTAGAAAATGAATGAATAGTAATGAATCTTGCGCTATATATGGGCATCGCACATCTGGATATCATATTCCATATACGAACAGAGTCCTACTTATCATTGAAAGTGGTGCTAACATGATGCAATATTTATATTGTTCTTCCACGGGATTACTCCAGGGACTCCGGTTTCCTCCCGCAGTCCAAAAACATGCACTTTAGGCCAAATACTGATTCCAAGTTGTGCCTAGGTGTGAGAATGAGTGTGAATGGTTGTGCGTACATTGGCCCTGAGCTGTGCTGGGTGCCGCCCACTTTCGCCCAGATTCGGATGAGATTAGGATTAAGCGGCTTCGAAAATGAGTGAATGTATGAAGGTATTCATGTTTTCTTTCAGAAGAGAGATCGGATACGAGACAGACTCTAGAGTTATCTACCTTCTAGAAAATTTCACTTGATTAGTGAATACATGCAGAACATCTTGTTCTCACTCTGAAGGAGAAAAACTGCTGTTTACGACGCTCAGAGTATTTAAAAGAACTCATTGTGTAAAGCAACCCGGCCCAATGAGTCAGAACCGCTGAAAAACACACCATGCATCTCAGGATGTAATCGTTGCCTGTGAATCTTTCGCATGATATCGGCGAGATCTTTGTTGTGAATAAGAGTGTAGGTGGAGGCGTGATGGCAGTGATGGTTTTGTTCAATCAAACGTGGGGGCTGGATGACAAAGGCGTTCTAGCCTGATGGATCTGAGACAGTGCGGCAGAGGGAACTGTGCACAAGTATAATTACAGACAACTGGGGATCATTTTCTCATCTCACACCATCACAAATAACTTTACCAACGTAATCAAAGGCATCTGTTTGATAAAGAAAAAAAAGTCTTGTAGCATCTGATCCTAAAAGTAGATGTACTCACTTTCTAGCAAGTCCAAAATCAATGATCTTGATTTGGTTTCCAGTGGTGCTGACACAGAGGATATTTTCAGGCTGTGGAGAAAAATGTGAGGAAAAAACAATAATACAGCGGTACCATAACTAGAAATTATTCCGTTCCAAGGTCAAGCTTGTAAGTCAAAATGTTCGTTAGATAAAACAGAAATTCCCATCGAAAATAATAGAAAACCAATTAATCCGTTCCAACCCCCTCCCAAACTCATATAACCTGACACAAACACGTATATTTGTCGTAATATATTAAAGATAAACATGTTATTTCATACTACTACTACTACTACTAATCATAATAATACATGCACATTAATAATAATTAATAATAAAACAAGAATAAACAATAATTCAACTAACCCTTCTAGTCATTGACTGTGGTAAAGATGTCATGTGGGCAGGCATGAGGTTTTGCGTAACAGAGAAGGAGGAGGAGAATAATTTTGTGCGTGTGCTGCACACTACGAATGCCAACCAGGAAAGGCTTGAGGTGAGCTCCCACAAGGCCAGTGCTTCTCAAATAGTAAGGCACACCCCCCCTTTAAGGGGTGCAGTGTGATAGTGGTGGGGGGGGTAATTACCCTGGGGAACATGCTTTTTTGTCATACTATACTAGAATTAAGTGTAATTGCGCACTCTCTACAGTAGTTGGCAGTGGCGCTCTCACTGTGTTCCCTATGGAGTAAGGAAAACGCATCGAGCAAACGATACGAAGTGCAGTAAACACTTTATAGTCGCATGCGGGGCGCTGGGGGGTGAAATGTTTTTTTTCTTCCTATAGGGGGCGTCACAGAAGATAATTGAGAATCACTGCACAAGGCATTCTTGGAGCACAGAGGCATACACGCGGAAGAATACGAGGCTAATCGGCCCAGAAAAGCCATTACCCCAGCAGAGCTCATTATTCAAATTTTGCTGGTTGGATGGGGCAGATTTTTGGTGTGATCGAAGCTCGTATCATGGAAAATTCATTATAAAAGACGCTCGTAAGTTAAGGTACCACTGTATATATTCAATTCAATCAATTAATTCAAAGTTCAGTCAGTTTACAAGTTGTTTAAACCTAATTATGTTTTGTTTTTTTTTGGGGGGGGGCTTGTGCCTATCTCATGCGACTCTGGGTGACGGTGAGTTACGCATTGATCGTCTCACCATTCCATCATGAAGGCAACACTCATACAACCATTCACACATGCACACACACCTAGGGATGGTTTGGAACAGCCAAAGTGTGGGAGGAAACCAGAGTACCTGGAGGAAACCCACCCAAGCACAGGGAGAACGTGCAAACTCCACACAGAAACACCTCAAGCCTGGGAATCAAACCCAGGACCTTCTTGCTGTGAAGCAGATACACAAACACCTGTGCCACCGTGCCACCAGAATGCCCGTGCTAATTTTTTTAAGGGATCCCACATGTTACATGACAACATGATCTCACTCTCCTGCACTCAGTCATTTGTCAAACCGCTTATAGGGTTGCGGAGAGGCTGGAGCCTATTGACACTGGGCGAAGGCGGGGTACACTCTGAACAGTTTGGTGGACCATTTCAGGGCAACACACACAGCCATTCACATCTAGGGGCAATTTGGAACAATAAACTAGCCAATATGCATCTTTGGACTGTCAGAGGAAACCCAAACCCAATCAAGCATGGGGAGTACGTACAAATTATACACACACACACACACACACACACACACACACACACACACATTCAAGCAAGGGAATCGAACCCAGGACCTTCTTATTGTGAGGTGGACGTGCTACTGCACTACCGCTCTGCTCCTGTATTATATAAAGTACATCAAAAGCATGTACAGTGTTTTGTGTCCACATTAAATGTTTATTCATTCATGTTTGACCACTTAATCCTAATTAGGGTCGGGGGGGGAGGCTGGCACCCACCTCAGCTGACTCCGGGCGAGGGCAGGGTACATCCTGGGCAGCTTGCCAGGCCATTGCAGGGCGAATACTCACAACTAGGGTTGATTTTGAAAAGCCAATTAACCTAATGTGCATGTTTTTGGGCTGACGGAGGAAACCGGAGTTGCCGGAGGAAGCCCATGCAAGCGGGGAGGATAGTGTATTCGTGTACGACTGCAATGAGAAACCATCGATATTCATGTGATGAAGTACAAATCATTTTACCTTCAGGTCCAGATGGAGGATGTACTGCTGATGGAGGTACTGCACTCCCTCACAGATCTGCCGCATGAACACGATGGCGTCCAATTCCGTCAGTTGATAATTTTCATTTACAATGCGGTCGAACAACTCGCCACCCTCCACACTAATCGGAAAAAACAAAAAAAAGAAAGATCATATTATTTTATTGTTATAATTTTTATGACATTTTAATGCAGGTGTGGCCAACCTGCGGTCACCGAGCCGCATGTAGCTCTTTGCCTGGTTTCATGCGGCTCTTGCGTTCATATCGAAGTTTGTGTTTTTGAAATGTGCGTGTTCGGTTCATTTGAGTTAAATATGGTATTATTGTCAAATGCATATGTGCGTGAGATAAAAATACTGCAAAGCTTCCCAGTATGGGCGAGAACGTTTCAGGAAATAATTTGTGTCAAATTCACTCGTAAAATGGAAGAAAAAAACGCACAGCAAAATGAAAATATGAAGATGAACACAGGACGTTTTTAATAAAGAGGGAGAGTTGTTGTTGTTGTTGTTGTTGTTGTTGTTGTTGCTGTTGAATGTCATGGAAAGCCAGTCTGCCTTATATGTCAGGCGTGAGTGGCGCATTTCAAAACTTCAAATCTTCAGCACCACTTCCGCTCACTGCACGCTAACCTCGACCAGAAATTTACAAAAGGGACTAAACCTCACAAGCACAAGATGTTCATTTTGAAAAGTCAGCCAGAAAAGCACATACAGTTTTTCCAAAGATTTACGAAGCGCTCAGAGACCATAACGTTTGCATTGTATCAACTAGCTTGGAACATTACATGGGCCAAAACGCCATACAGTGAAGGAGACTTCGTTATAAAATCACTCAGTGATGTTGTTGAAATCTCGTCTCCTGTAAACAACAAACTAAAACGCGTGGTATCGGACATCCGACTGTCCCGCCGCACTGCTCAACACAGAATATCAAACATTAACACGGCTATGTTGGTGTGTGAATTTACAATAAATCTGGCTGAGCAGAGGTGTGCGTGCGTGTGTGTGTGTGTGTGTGTGTGTGTGTGTGTGTGTGTGTGTGTGTGTGTGTGTGTGTGAGAAAGGGATGGGTGATATTCATGTGTGGCCGTGTGTATGATGTGACTCTTTGTGGTAACACGGTATAACATGTGGCTCTTTGTCTCGGACTGGTTGGCCGCCCCTGCTCTAGGGTGTGGTGTATGATGTCATGATTCCCAGATCTGAAGAGCTCCGAGGTCCCTCTGTGTGAACTCGGCCATGTTTTTTGTGATTTGGTGTCTGCACTTTCAAAGTTTGGATCGAAATCAATTATCAAAGAAAAAGAAACAAAAAAAAACATTTGCTTTGACTGATTATAATTAAACACGTGGAACCATAACCATATCTGTCCGAACTGTCTTATCTGGTTAACACCAATTGAAGTGAAAATGACACTGTGCGTGTGTGTGCGTGTAAGCAAGAGAGAGAGAGAGAGAGAGAGAGCGAGAGAACAGAGCGAGAGAACAGAGGTTGACTGAAAAGGAAATTTGTCTTGCATGTGAATCGCTAATGGACGGAGCCAGATCAGACCTCAAAGGCGTAATGAGCTGCGACGCATAAAAGCAAAGAAAGAAAAACAAATCCCCACTGTGCCAACATGAACAACAGGTACAGGACGACAGGCGTGTTTCTTTCTTCCTACCATACAAAACAATATAATAAACAAGTTTACGATGATAAAGATAAAAGATAACGAGATCTTTATTCTGAGCTGTTGCATGAACAATAATAAGTCAACAGCGCTTTGTTGAACAGTAATTATAAAAAGAAAGTGCACAAAGGAAAGTGCAAGTTTTATGAAAATGTTTACTTACTATTCCATTATGAGGGTGAGATTGTTCCGCGACTCGAACGCATCATACAGCTGAATGAGGTTTACATGATTTAACTGGTTCATCATTCCGATCTCATTCTTCACCTCCTCCTGTCAGGGATGAAAAAAATGGAGGGAATGTATAAAAACAAAACAAGTGTAAGCAAACATCATGCTTCAGTCTCTGGGTTTGAGTTCAGTTTCACACCTCATGGTGCTGTCAAAGTGCCAGTTCTTAAAAGTCTGTTGTTGGGCTTTTTACACCCGAGCCTATTGGCTCATCAGGGCCGGTGCTTATCACCAGTTTCCGTAGTGTGAAGCTGCCAGGAGTTCAACTCGTCCTGGATGGGACGCGAGTCCATCGCAGGTTACCTTCCCAGTATATTTTACTGGTACCCATTTATACTGTTGGGTGAACAGAGGCACACTTGTGGTTGAGACCTTGCCCAGGGCTCTTAGCACAATGGGGTTCTAACTGGGATTTGAACACACAACCTCCCGATCATGAGCCCAGCACCCTAACCACTACACCACCAGCCACCTGCCAGTTCTCACCCATCAAGTATTATCTTCACATCAAACATAACCACAACCAACCAGTAGTAAATGTAAGCCAATCATGTGCCCTCTCCTTTGCCACCCACATCTTTATGAACTGCTGTGCATGTGCACTGAGGGGCAGCCGAACACAGTGATTTATAGGTTACATATATGGCACTTGGCGGAATCCCTTAACCAGAGTGACGTACCTTCAGTATTTTTAGACAACTAAGCATTAGAGAATTAAGCGTTTTGCTCAAGAGCACAACACTAGTAAGTTGGTGGAACTGTCACTCAAAGTGCCGAACCTCAGGTCAGTAATCCAGAGCCTTCACCACCGAGCCGCCACTACCCCGAGATAGAAAGCGATACCCGCCTCCAGACACAAATGAGCTCACAGGTACCCGTGATTGGTGAGTGATCACTGTACGCAACAGGGAGATGTGTATACACCATCATAAAGTTTTTCCAAGATCTGGCATCCCATTTTAGTGTTCCTGTCACCACAGCTTAGATTTGCATTCTGATTGGTCAGAATTCTTGATTAATATTCTCCAGCAGCAGCTCTGACAGTCCCGCAGCTACAAACCACAGGTTTAGGATAAAAGTTCAAATCCAGTGCACCTCTCTTCAAATTCAGCAAATACCTCATCATGGTCCACAACATATCTCATCTGTTGTGTGGTGTAAAAAATATGTTGCTTGTAAATAGCCTTAAATAAAAAAACAAAAAACAAAACAAAACAAAAAAGCTGGAAAACAAGCAACACAACACTGTTCCAGCCAATCAGCAACAGGAGACTTTTCTCATGTGCAATAAAAATGCATCCTGTTGCTGATTGGATGAACGGAAGACAGGGTTGTAGTTGTTAGTGCTGTTGGCTTAGCAATGAGGTTACAGGAATTTGTGAGGGCGGAGCTTCTGAGGGACAACTGAAGGGAGGGGTTTCGTTATTTGGCTGTTAATAAAAAAAGTCTGTTTCCAGAATTGAAACATGCTGATCTTCTGCTTTTCCTTTCGGCTTTTCCCTTTTTCAGGGGTCGCCACAGCGAATCATCTGATTCGCACATTTGATTTGGCAGAGGTTTTTACGTCGGATGCCCTTCCTGTCACAAACCTTTAGCAAGGGACAGAAACATGCTGATGGCTTTGCAGCATAATGAACATTAAAATGCTAAAAATATAAAATTACTCAATTATAAAATGAGCACTCTGTACATTATCAATATCATGATGTCCTGTGTTTAAACTCCTGGTTCCTCTCAAGCACTGCACAGCGAATCTGATCAGATTTACACAGAGTTCCACTCTTATCCAGTTCATTATAATTCTCCAGTCAATTTGTTACTTCTTTGAAAGTTTTGGAGCGAGTTCAGAAATGAATCGTTCTGCTTCTCTTCTCTGACCTCCGTGTGGTGTAAAGCATGGTACATTAGTGAGTAGGATCAGGTGTGCGTGTGTTAGCCACACCCCTCTGCTGGAGCCTAATCGAATATTAAGTGTACCTCAGGACAATGTTTAGTTCAGTTCATTTTCTGTAACCGCTTCATCCTAATTAGGGTCGCGGGGAGGCTGGTGCCCATCCCAGCCAACTCGGGGCGAGGGCAGAGTACACCCTGGACAGCTCGCCAGGCCATCGCAGGGAGGAAACACGCTGACGGCTTTGCAGCCTACTCTTGTCGAAAGTCAGCAATGGTTCTTTTACATGCCTCGCACCAGAGACAGTGACAGACATGGCTGGCCTTTGATAACCCAGTTAGCTGCACTGGGGGGGGGACAGTGAGAACCTTGTGGAGAGTGGGACTCGAACCCCCAACCTTTGGATCAGCGATCCGGCGCCTTATACCACTAGACCACCACTGCCCCTGGACAATGTTTAATCGTATTCAATTTCTATTTCTACTTGTTCTTCAATTTCATTTCACTTTCAATTTCAACCTCGGACAGCCCTGCTCGTATGTCAGGATGTTCGTAAGTAGGGTAGCGTCTGTACATACACATACACACACACACACACACACACACACACACACACACACACACACACACACACACATATATATGCTCATATAAATAATCTACTAATATATATGTTGAACTTTGATTAACTACCTGTCACCGAATTAACAAATCACCAGATATAAACTCAGGTACTCTCATATGGACTGGCAATTTGAAAACAAATGGGCTATTTTTGAATATAGAAAATGGAAATTAAAAAAGGTTTGTGCTCTTTCTGAATAATCGAGAAAAGAATCGACTGATTCATTGATTATTAAAATAATCGTTAGTTGCAGCCTTAAAGAGTTCGAAACGACCCTCTCCCCAGCTCTTCTTTGAGAACACCAAGGTGTTCCCGGACCAGCCACAAGACACAATCCCTCCAGCATGTTCTAGGTCAACCCCAGGGTCTCTTCCTGATCAGACACCCATGTAGGCAAGGATAGTATGGTGTTTTAGCTGTGTCTTGTACAGGACCTGTACGGTGCAGGGTGTACAATGACCATTGCAAGAAATATGACGTACAGATGGTGCTGAAGCAGAGCTTGCTAACTGTGAGTCCTAATGGAGCTTTTGCAGCAGTCATCAGGAGGTGAAATACAACTTTTCAGCACTCAGTTGCTTTGTGGATAGTTTTCCTCGCATGTCTACCAAATTATTTTCATTTGCTTTTAAGAGAGGTTGAAGGTTTCAACAGTCTACATACAATTACAGTTTGCTGTATCTTACACAAATCAATCTGTACACTTGTAGGATTAGTGCGCAGCAGAGTTCATTACAGTGTGTGTGTGTGTGTGTGTGTGTAACTGAACTGCCTGTTCTCCAACATTGGGCGTTTTTCCACCCAAGCCTAGCGGCTCATCAGGCCGGTGCTTAATCCCCGGTTTCCGTAGCGTGACGCGACCAGGAGTTAAATTCCTCCTGGAAGGGGCGCTAGTCCATCGGCGCTAGTCCATCACAGCTAACCTTCCCAGTATATTTTTCCTGGTACCCATTTATACTGCTGGGTGAACAGAGGCACACATGTGGTTAAGAATTTGCCCAGGGGTCTTAGCACAGTGGGGGTCTAACTGGGATTCGAACCCACAACCTCCTGATCATGAGCCCAGCACCATAACCACTACACCACCAGCCCCACTTCTCCATTAGTTGTATTAAAAACCATTTTTTCTCTTCAGCACTCAGGTATATAATCACTATGACACATTCAAGCTGATGCAGAAACTTACCTTTAATTTTTAGGAAGTGCTAAACATGGTGAGCACCCTAATGATTCAGGTTCACGTGAGAACGGTTTCACTCACCTCTTGTAATGGCTCAGGGATATCGCGGAAATGGATTTAAGAACCTGATAACACTAATAACTGTGATTATGAATTGCAGTATAAAATGCAATGGTTTAAGAGCTATCAAATAGTTTGAAAGGTGATGTCACAGCGTGGAATTGATGACCCTGGTGTTCCTGTAACAGCCCAGTGTTTTATTATTTATGTCATACAGTCTATGTATTAAAGCTGTGAGAATGGGAGGATACTTCTTTATATTACACTGATGAAATATTCTGAGTGATCTCCTTATAAATTATATTATTTTTCTGCACAAATTAGAGTTATGTTTTTCAGCTGAGCATGTTCACGTCGTTCTCTTGGCCTGTTGTACACAGATACGATGCTGTACTGAAAAGAATGAAGGATGCCATGGTGCTGCCACACACGGTGTTTATATGAGTCTGTATGGCGCTCGATATGGAGGGAAGGCGTTCTGAAGTGATGTCATGAATAATAATTCTGGAACATTACAAAAAACAGACTGGTGCAGAAGGAGAGAGGGAGCGAGAAAGAGAGATAGAAAGAGGGAGACAGGGAGAGAGCAGGAGAGAAAGGGTAGGAGTGAGAAAGAGGGAGGAGGGAGAGAGAGAGTGATAAAGAGTGAAAGAGAGTAAAACAGAGAGGAAAACAAAGAGAGAGGGAGAAAGTCAGGGATGGAACGAGAGAAAGGGAGAGAGAGGGAGGGAGAAAGTCAGGGATGGAAAGAGAGAAAGGGAGAGCGAGGGAGAGCAAAGGAGAAAGGAGACACAAAAAGATATTGAGACTTAGAGTGAGAGAGGAGGACCACAGCGGGAAAGAGAGAAAGGGAGAGGGATACATAGCGGAGAGAGAGAGGGCGCAAGAGAGGGACAGAGAAATGAAAGTGGGCAAGAGAGAAAGGTAGATATGGAAACGAAAAGGGGGGAAGGGAGACACAGGGTAGGGGGAGAGAGAGAGAGAGAGAGAGAGAGAGAGAGAAAGGGGAAGAGGGGAGGGAGGAGAGGGGAGAGGGAAAGAAAGGGGAGAGAGAGAGAGAGAGAGAGAGAGAGAGAGAGAGAGAGAGAGAAAGAAGAGTGAAGTAAGACAGGCAGTGAATTGATATTTTCAGGTACACTCCAGCGGTGAGCGTGAGATTAAAGGTGATAAGGTGCACAACTAATAGCCCACAGATCGCAACTTCATATCTGGATTGATGCCACAGCCATCTGTGGCCGAGAGTCCATGGGAGCTAATTGGCAGAGCTCTCACGGGAGGGAGGGAGGGAGGGACAGCATACGTTGACTTCCCTGTCACTCATATCGATCGCCAGCCAATCACAGGCTTCTGTGAGCTCATCTGTGCGAGGAGATGGATCACGCTTTCCCTCAGAGTGTGTTAGACCTGCCCCCAAATACGCATGCGCCTCAGTTCAAAAAGAGGTGGGTGGCTAGCATTAAATTTCACGGAGGGGGTGTGTGCATGCTTTCGCCCCTGCCTGGTCGGTGGTGATAAGGAAGGCAAAAACTTGATGGGTGGGAATTGAATTTGATTAAATTACGGAGAAAATAGGGGAAAATCCCCCCAAAATAGACAGAGTAAAGGTGAGGAGGTGGAGTACTGTATATTGTTTTTCTTTGTTTTTCACTCACCCTTTCTTTCATGCCTTTTACTTTTATAATCTTGGCAGCCAGCGTGAGACCTGAAGAGAGTTCGGCACATTTATGGACTTGGCCAAAACGTCCCCTGTGCAGACAGCAGGCAGAAAACACAGAGTGTTCATAAGCAATCCGTTAAAACATCACACACACAGTCAGTACAGCAGAATAAGGTGAAGCAGTTGGCCGTATCCATGCGGGTCACGTTTCTCGGCAGAGTCGGGTACGGACCGCACTGAGCACATAACAACACTGACAGCATGGATAGTGGTGCGTCGGGCACCAGTAGGTCTCGTCCTTCATGCTCATGGACAGATCATCCATCCACTCATGTATTATGCATACCACATTATCTGCGAGGATCACGGCATAACCTGGAGCCAGTACAAGCTGATGTCCAGCGAGAGGCGGGGTTACACCCTGTACAGGTCACCAGTCTATCGCACATACACAAACACTCATACCTCAGGGTACGCTACTATAGCGCTAAGACATGATGCACATGTCTTTCAACTCATTAATCTATTCCCCTCTAAGTCGCTTAATCCTAATTACAGTCAGGGGAAGGATGGTGCCCATCTCAGCCGACTCTGAATGTACACCCTAAACAGCTCGAAAGACCATTGCAGGGCCAACACACACACACACACACACACACACACACACACACACACACACACACACCATCACACTCAGGAACAGTACATGGATTTGGACTGTGAGTGAAAACCCATGCAAGCATGGGGAGAACATGCAGACTCCACACAAAAATGATTGAGCAGGGAATCGAACCCAGGACCTTCTTGCTGTGAAGCAGACATGCTAAGCACTGCTCCACTGTGCCACCTGTATTTTTACTTAAGGAGGAAACCCCGAGTACCGAGTCATTGGGGAAACCCACCCATTCTGCTTTCCTTTCACAGTCTAAACATAATACAGTAGGCTGATTGTCTGTTCCAACCCAATTGCCCCTATGTGTGAGTGTGAATCATTTTATGTGTGTAACCCTGCAATGACCTAACAAGCTGTCAGGTGTGTCCTGCCTGGCCCATAATCGTCTGATATGTGGCGAGCCTAATTAATATTAAGCAGTTTAGAAAATAAATGAATAAATGAATGACTATACAGTGGTTACAAGCTCCGCTGGGGAAATGGCTTTTCCGGGCTGATGCGCCATATATCCTCCGCATGTATTCCCCCGTGCTCCCAAAAACGCCTTGTGCATTGCTTCTCAATTACTTTCTCTGGCACCCTCTCGAGGAAGAAAAAAAACATTTCACGCCCCCAAGTGCCCCACGCAACTATAAATAGTGTTTACTGCACTTCACGTCATTTGCTGGATGCTTTTCCCGTACACCATACTGTGACAATGAGAGCAACACTGCCACCTACTGTAAAGGATGTGCAATTACACTTAATTCTAGTACAGTATGGCAAAAAAGCTTGTTCCCCAGGGTCATACGCACCCCCCTCTGGCATTACACTATGCCCCCAAAGGGGGGCACATCCCATTATTTGAGAAGCACTTGCCTTGTGGGAGCTCACCAAGAGCCTTTTCTCGCTGGCATTCGTAGCATGCACACGCACAAAATTCTCCTCCTCCTCCTCCTTCTCCTCATCCTCTGTTATGCACCACCTCATGCCTGCCCATGTGACATCTTTGCCGCAGTCGATGATCGGAAGGGTTAGTTGACTTATTGTTTATTCTTGTTTTATTAATATTTAGTATTAATTATGATTAATGTTAATGTACATGTATTATTTTTATTATTAGTAGTATTATTATTATTATTATTATTACATATTTATTGTTTTTACATGTCTATCTTTAACATATTAGGTCAAATATTCGTGTTTGAGGCAGGCTATATGAGTCTGGGAAAGGGTTGGAACGGATTAATTAGTTTTGCTATTATGGGAATAATTGTTTCATCTAATGAAGTGTTTGGCTTGCGAGCTTAGCCTCGGAATGGATTGAATTCGTAAGTCGAGGTCCCACCGTATATTATTATCCGAAAGAAAACTAAAGGAGCAAACATTGAAAGTAAAAAGTGTGATATTTACTGGTGTAAGATTTTTGGGATTGAAAGCTACCTCCGTGTTCCTCTTAACATTAAGTAGAGTGTGAGTCAACAACAGGCTAAAATAAACTCAGAAACAAGCCCAACATTTATTTGTGCCCTGTTGGAGGAGGGATTACTGTAGTCTCTGAGCTCAGTGCATGTCAGTTATTCTGCTCCACACTCCTATCTCTCCGTGCATACACTATCAGCAGCCCCTGAGTGATTCTCCGCCCCTGAACCTCCTCGACGCCTTACATATTTATCCCTCTTGGCCTTTATCTGCATTGCTATTGTCAGAGGACGCAAATGAATGGGTGAATGCCAAACTGACAGTGTATTGATAGCACGAGGCTATAATTACCCAGTGGTGGAGCTTTATCACACACTCCGGGGGGGGGGGGGGGGTGAAGGTGACGTGGGTTACTAACGTACAGCAGGTTGTGAGAATTAAACAGATTATACTATCAGTAGGACTTGGATCCAGTGTACAAAATATCTGTGGTATTTAAAAAGTATGTTTTTTAGCTAATAGTAGGAACATAACCGACCCGAAGCCATGAAGCAAGATCAGCTGTGAGATGATATTGATTGCATACACCCACCACTGCATCCTGACGTGGGTGTACTGAGACGCTCTCATGCACAGGAACGCTTCAGGTCACTTTAGCGAGCACTGAGCGCTGACACAAAGACCTACAATTTGTTTGTGAGTCGAGATGCATTTCACTACAAATGTTGCTTGTTTTTAACCTTCATGCTCATTGATGCTGTTCTTCACATTCAGCTCAGACATCCTCACTCTCTAGTCAGGATGTACCCCGCCCTCGCCGGAATGTCGGTTGAGATGGGTGTCATCCTCCCCGCAGCCATAATTCGTATTAAACATTTTAGAAAACATTTTAATGAATGAATGAATAATTTTACATCCAAGGCAAGATGCCATATACAGTGCATAGTGCTTTGCTAACATTTTTATGACGGTAAACTAGCCAAAGTGGATTTGGACACGCCCTAAATGCACCCCACTTTGTCTTCATGATGGGATGACACACTGGTGTAGTGCTTAGCACTGATGTTTTAAAAGTAGAAGATTCAGGGTTTTATCTGGGGTCTTCCTATGACTAGTTTGATTTTTGTGTTTCCTCCTGGTTCTCTGGTTTCATCCAACAGTCCAAAGACAAGTACATTAGGCGAAC
Source organism: Plotosus lineatus (assembly GCA_024760905.1). Classification (NCBI taxonomy): domain Eukaryota; kingdom Metazoa; phylum Chordata; class Actinopteri; order Siluriformes; family Plotosidae; genus Plotosus; species Plotosus lineatus. The sequence goes on from CM045748.1 coordinate 30,911,433, forward strand.
CAGCTACTCAAGAATGTCCATAAGTGAAAATCTGAGCGCAAATAGTTGTTTGTTTGTGTTAGTTGTGTTACTGACTTTCCAAATGTAACCCTGCCTCTTACCTGAGATCAGCTAGGATTGGTTCACTGCTGACCCTAGTGCAGAATATCAAATAAACGACGTACATCAGCTACACACTGGAAAAAACATATGCTTAAGAAAGAGTACCTATGATTTATAACCCCACATTGGGTGATTTTTTTGGTTACCGATGATAAGGTTGGGAGTTCAAGCCTAGGAGGACAGTGGTGGCCTAGTGGTATACGGTGCTGGATCGCTGATCCTAAGCTTGGGAGTTCGAGTCCCACTCTCCACAAGGTTGTCACTGTCCCCGCAGTGCAGTTAACTGGGTTATCAAAGGCCAGTCATGTCTCTCACTGTTTATGGTGAGAGGTACATGTAAAAGAACCATTGCTGACTCTTGACAAGATTAGGCAAAGCTATCAGCGTGTTTCTGCCCTGTGGTGGCCTGGCGAGCTGTCCAGGGTGTACTCTGCTCTCACCGGAGTCGGCTGGGATGGGTGACAGCCTCCCCACGACCCTAATTAGCCTTAATCGGTTACAGAAAATGAACGGAGTTCAAGCCTCAGCACCATTGTTGGGCCCTTGAGCAAGGTCCTTAACTAAAGGGGGACAAAGCATGGCTGACTCTGCAGTCTAATGCCGGCATTTTAAAGAAGCTTGGATATAATTTTCGCTGAGCTGTTGTGTGCATACTGGTTAGCCTTACATTAAGAAGGTCCTGGGTTTGAATCCCAGGCTCAGCGAGGGTGCTTCTGTACAGAGCTTCAATGTTCTCCCCACACTCAGGTGCATTTCACCTGGGAATTCCAGTCGTCGTCGTCTCTCTCTCTCTCCCCCCCCCTCAGTCCAAGGAAATGCACTGTAGGTTAATCATATGCTCCGAACTACCTCCAGATGTGAGTGTGAATGGTTGTGCTGTGTATTGACCCTGTAATAGTTTGGCAAACTGTTCAGGTTGTACCTCACCTTTGCCCAGAATTGGCTAATATAGGCTCCTGTCGCTATGTGACTCTAGTAGGACTGAGTGGTTCGACAAATGGATTGATGTATAGATGGACAGATGGTAATGCAATGTAATATGTACAAATAAAGGCTTCTTGCCATCGTTCCTTCCCACGATGCATTACCAGGAATACATTTTCAGATGCTGCACGTTTCAAGGACTTTGTGACCTCCTTTTGTCTCTCACTCAGGAACGAGACCACAGTCGAGTTTCAGTAATTAATTCAAAACTCTAAGAATGTTATTTATTTCCCGAATACGTTGCTCTGCATCCTGTGTCGCTGCATTTTTCTCTCCAAGTTTCCATCAAATGACTTACATCCTGCTGCTTTCTTCACTTCCATCACTAATGAATACGTGTGAGTCAGTTGATGTGGCAGCTGAACAAACCCCGTTTCACAGATTAGCTTCCTTACTTTGAATCACTTCCATTCCACTGGAACAAGTTAATCCTCGGCTGTTTTCACAAGACTGACGTAGACCCCGCGGGCTGTTTCTCACGCATCACCTGCTGCTCTTTCAGTGAGGTGTGTTCACTTACTTAGTGTAACAGCACACCTTTAAATATCAACATACTCAATCATGGGAGTATAAAACCTCCACTCTAATACCGCAGCAAATTTGCATAGAATTGTTTTTCCTAAATTATTTTCCAACTATTCAATAGAAAAATCACATTTCACATGAAATACTGTTCAGCATAGAATGGGATTCCCATGTCCATTTACATTGATGGCAGATGCCGTTATCCTGTGACCCAAATTATAATTAAGTGGTTCAGAAAATTAATGAATAAATGAGGCCAAGAGTGGCAGCTTGGTAGTAATGGGACTTGAACGCCTGACCTTCCGATCAGTAATCCAGAGCCTTAACCACTGAGCCACCACTGCCTCATGTGTTGCGTTAGAAATATAGCGTATGGGCTCCTGAGTGATGCATCAACAAACTGCGTGACTCTTACCCTGGAGATCACAAGTTTGAATGCCACAGCTGTCCGTGGCTGGGAGTTCATGGGAGCTGATTGGCCGAGCTCCCACAGCACGGCGGGACATACGCTCACTTCCCTGTTAACTACAGCGATCACAGGCCAATCATGGGCATCTGTGAGCTTATTCGTACGAGGGCCGGATAGCGCTTTCCCTCCAAGTGTGTTCGACTCCCTCCCAAATACTCATGCACTGCAGTTTGAAAAGAGGTGGGTGGCTAGCATTGTCAGGGAAGGGGCGTGTGTATGCTTTCGTCCCTCCCTGATCAGTGGTGGTCGTGTGATTGGGAAGGCAAATCCTGATAGGTGGGAATTGGATATGACTAAATTAGGGAGAAAATGGGGAAATATTTTTTTTAAATAAATAAATAAATAAATATAGTGTACACATAAATATATGTTTATTGCACCTGTTAGATGTTCTAATCCAGATTCACTTACATTTAACATTTTTTTATATAAAGGAGCAATTGGGGCTGAAGGTCTTGCTCAAAGGCCCAACAGTGGTGGCGTGATGGTACTGAGATTGACCTTCAGATCACTAACCCAGAGACTTAACCCCAGAGCCACACTAGGGGTTTCACAATCCAATCAGCTAGTCGTCTACTTCACTCCTTTGACCACTTGACGATGTTGTTGGCAAGTCAGCTAGTCGTAACAAAATGGCAGCATGTGGAAAACTCTGCAGTGGCAAAACAAACCCATTAATATGATGAAAATACTTTAATTCGGATGTAACAAACTCTACAGTGACGTGTATGCTACCCTCAATCAACACCTAACACTAGCGGCAATGCTAACACCCTCGAGCAACACACTACACAAAGCCAAACTAGCCAAAATGTGCCCAATTACAGACAACTGGTCCTAGGCAGCGAGTGAGGACTGGTAATCATGAAACCCGACTGCATACACACCGCAGGAGACATTTCCACGCCACAGACAGGAGGTCAGATGTAGAGCCGCACTCACCCTCCCAGTAACTCATTGGGCTTCACCGTGTAAAAGGAGCCAATGGGAACCTGCTTGGCACTGACGATGCGGTGCTCAAACGGAGCAGGTCGAGGGGGGCAGTCATCTGGAAAAAAAGAAGAAAAGGAAAGTGGTGAAATTTCTGACTTTGAAAGGTGACAGGTGACGTCGCTCATGGAAAAAGGCAGTTTTCATATTAACATCAGGACCTTTGACAGAACTCTGTCGTCATTAAGATCTCGATTGACGGCTCAGAATGCAGTTAATGAGCAAGTAAAAACTACAGTTGCTAACAAAGGGTGACAATTTATCTGATTGGTCTCCTAATAGATTTCAACCTGAACATATTTCATGCCACTTTGACTTGAAATATCAGATTAAATGTTCCTGTCGGATTTTACGGATTTTTCATTTAGGGCTCTTAAACTCTTCATTACCATGCGCGCATAAGTGGCGTGGTCGCAAATCACAGTGTTCACCTATAAACCCATACACGCTATTCCATAATATCGCTTCTATGGAAACCTGGGAAATTTCAACCAACAGTTTCTTTTTTCAAGGCCTACATCACCTTTTCTAAGAACAAATATTCTTCTTCAGGAAACTTGTTTTTGATTCAGAAACATTTCCAGGAACTATTTTTAAAATGCTGTGACCTTTTTATAACCTCGTGTTCTTTTTCATTGACACAGGAACATTTTCAGTCACCTTTTCTGCAACCTATGAACTTTCCGGAGTGTATAATTCTACACCATGTACCCATGAACTTTCCACTGAAGGAACCTGAGACAAGTCTGCCACCAAAGTGTGGAGAACTGTGGAAAATGCTAAGCTGGTGAATATGAGCTGCTTTACTTTCCAACTGCAATAACTTTATAGACTTAACTGAAAGAATTCCTTTGATTAAAAGCAAAAATATTTTATTTTTTCTTGCTAGTACAAATAATGTAGAAAATATAGCATGATCACAGGAAAGAATGAAGAGGGAGATCGACAGACGGATCGCTGCAGCCTCGACTGTAAAGCAGATCTTGTACCCGTCTGTTGTAGTGAAGAGGGAGCTGAACCGCAAGGCAAAGCTCTCAATTTGCCAGTTGATCTACATTCCAACCCTCACCTATGGTCATAAGCTTTGGGTAGTGACTGAAAGAACAAGATCACGGATACAAGCGGCTGAAATGAGCTTCATTCGCTGGGTGATGGGGCTCTCCCTTAGAGATAAGGTGAGAAGCTCTACCATCCAGGAAGGGCTCAGAGTAGAACCGCTGCTCCTCTGCATTGAGAGGGGCCATTTGAGGTGGCTCGTGCATCTGGTCAGAATGCCTCCTGAACGCCTCCCTGGTGTGATGTTTTACCACCAGGCCACCACTGCCCTCCATAATACATAATATCAAATGTTATTATAACTTAGCATGGCTATAATGAAATGTCTCCCTCCAGTGGGCATCTAATTAATATTTTCCACAAAATAAAGAACAGGCATTTCTGGAAGTTCAGGAATTTTTTCAGAATGATCTCGCACATGGATGAACTCCAAAATTAAATGGTTTGTTACTTTTACCACACCCTACTCTAGAAAAGAATTTCATCAAAACCCTCTTTTTTTCCCAAGATTGGAGTCATTTATTTAGCAGAATTTGCTGTTTTCCTGGTCAGGACTGAAAACCAGATTCACATAACTACGCCAATAGATCTGAGTCCACTATTACGAAGAAAAAAATGACAGCTGGAAAATTCTCAGAAATATTAAAGAGTGTATGCTTGTAGGCGTGTAACATGGTTTTCATATGGATCATTGAGTCATATCCAAAGCAGATTAATACTAACGAGGGTCATGAGGAGGCTGGTGCCCATCTCAGCCAACTCTGGGTAAAGGCACTGTACACCCAGGGGTGATTTAGAACAGACAATTAGCCTACTTTGCATGTTTTTGTACTGTGGGAAGAAAGCGAAGTATCCGGTGGAAACCCATCCAATCACCGTGTCACCTACATAGGGATCAATGATCTGTTTATTAGCTAGCAATGCTAACATGCTAATGTCAGAACTTAGTGCCCATAACAGCTGATTGAGAAGCAGAATTTTGTTTGTTTACAGTCATATTTATAGATTTATCATCAGCCTTGTTTATGATAATGCTAGTTGAACCATGATGGGCTCCAAGGATGAAGGTTTGCTTACCCGAGTGGGGGGAGGGGTGCGGCGTGGTCATGGTCAAGAAGTAAATTTCAAACTATTCAAATCTAATTCAACCTCATGTACAGGTAATTAAGCACCACTGACTTAATTTTGCCAAATTTTTTGGCAAATCCTCCCTGATGCATCTTTAAATTTAAATATTTGTTCATTTACCCACCAATGATAAGAAAGTGTAAATCCAGGCCAGCAGATTTTGAATTAGCTTCGGTCTGTGGGGCAGAACTTGCTGCCTCGATGTGTTTTGAAGGCGGCTCTGATTTGTTCTGGGTGGTGTGAGGCTTTTCCAGAACCACATCTGCAGTCTCACTGTTCGTTTTCTGCGTGAGAGCTTCAGGATTTGGCTGCTGCTCAGCTTCTATCAGTTGCAGTGTTTCCAGAGCAGCTGTCTCCTTCTGTTCCACATTTTCCTTGATTGGCAGGTTCGATTTGGCGGCGTGACATGGCTCAGCTTTGTCTGTAGTTTTTTGCTCACATTCCCTTTTCTGTTTGGAGTCTTCTTTTGTTCTGAAAGAGTCCACAGATGGCATGACAGAGGCTGCAGGACTATCTGTCTGCCCAAGAACGCCAAGTGGTTCTGGGGTTTTGCTGGAAATACATAAAGAATAATTAGTTTTTAATCGTTCTACATGGATCTTATTGCATTAATAGACATGAAAGCTTAGTCAAAAGAACACCATGTAAATTGGCAGGAATCCACAAGGCATGACCGCCGGAGAGCTAATTAGTCAGAGAGAAACTGTCAGGAGCCCGGCGTTTACTCTGCTGTGATAAACTGTTGAGCTCGTTTCATTGGGAATAGTTGAGCATAATTAGTGATAGTTCCGTGCAGCAGCCCTCAGCCACGTTCCTTTCCTCATGAGCTGCAGCTTAGGTGCAAAACATCTCATCTCATTAAAATGAGAAAACATTAAAGGTGGGACCTTTTTAAGCAAGTGTAACTTCCTTGACTCAAAGCACGTCGACACCTCTGGAACCTTTTCAGAAGAAAACTTTCCCAAAAAAAGGAACTTGTTAATTAGCCTTTTTTTCAGTAGAAAGCCTTAAAAGGTTCCCATTTATTTACCAGGTTTATTAAGAATACATACACGGCAGTGTTTCCTCTGAATCCATTTGCTTTACTCCTGTAGGATGACCTGTGCAATGACCTTGAGAACGCATCCATACGAGTACAACAGAACACTAATTCATTTGTTTTCTGAACCGCTTAATCCTAGTTAGGGTCACAGGGAGGCTGGCACCCATCTCAGCCCATTCTTGGCAAGGGCAGAGGACACCCCAGACAGCTCACCAGGCCATTGCAGGGCAGAAACACGCTGATGGCTATGCAACTCCTCGTGATGTCAGTAATGGTTCTTTTACATGAACCTCACAACACAGACAGTGAGAGACACGGCCGGCCTTTGATAACCCGGTTAGCTGCACTGGGGAGGGCCAGTGACAACCTGTTGAGAGTGGGACTTAAACCCCCAACCTTGGGATCAGTGATCCAGCACCTTTACCACCAGGCCACTGCTGCCCACACAACAGAACACTATAAATCCTATTACCATGGAGACCATATAACAATACAGTATTATAATATTAGGCAATTATTGAATGAGGCGAGGGCAGTGGTGGCCTGGTGGTAAAGGTGCTGGATCACTGATCCTAAGGTGGGTGGTTCAAGCCCCACTCTCCACGGGTCCCCCCCGCCCCAGTGCAGTTAACTGGATTCACTATCTATGGTGTGAGGCTGTAAAAGAACCATTGCTGACTTTCGACACGAGGAGCCGCATAGCTGTTAGCGTGTTTCCGCCCTGCGATGGCCCAGTGAGCTGTCCAGGACGTACTCTGCCCTCACCTGGAGTTGGCTGGCATGAGCGCCAGCCTCCCTGCGACCCAAATTACGATTAAGCGGTTCAGAAAATGAATGAATGAATGAATGAGGTGAAGTATGATGACATGGAGAATTATTTGGTTGAGCGATTGGTGGGGATAATCTCCTCAGATACGATATAATTCTCCACGTGATTTAAAAATCAAATGCAGTTATTGTTTAATTAGTCATCGATTGATTGCATGTATGTATGGGAGGGGTGCGAGGGGTGGATAGCCATCCTTGGCACTAGGAGGCGGTAGGCACTTGAAAATGGCTTGTGAGTGAGCAGAGAGGAAGAGGGGAGCTGATGGTCATTGAAACATACATATACAGACCAATAGACAGACAGACAGACAGACAGACAGACAGAGAAATAGAAATTCTCAATGTTAGTGTTGTGTACGCTGATACATGTCACTCGTCCGTTACATGTCACCAGACCATTGCAGGCTAACACACATACAACCATTCACACTCACACCTAGAGGTGATTTGGAAAAGCCAATTAGCCTAGTGCACATGTGTCTGCCCAAGCAAGCACAGGAAGAACACGCAAACCCCACACAGAATCTCCCAAGAGGAGGAATCAAACCCGGGATCTTCTTGCCGTGAGACAGACATGCTAACCACTCAATCCTAATTAGGCAGGAGGATTGAAAGGCTGATGCCCATCTCAGCTGACTCTGGGCGAGGGCAAAGGACACCCTGAACGGCTCACCAGGCCATCACGGGGCAGAAACACTCTGACGGCTGTGCAGCTCCCATTTACAAGAGTCAGCAATGGTTCTTATACATGAACCTCCCACCGCAGACAGTGAGAGACACGGCCGGCCTTTGATAACCCAGTTAGTGCATTGGGGGGACAGCGGTGACAACCCGGTGATAGTGGGACTCCATTTGTACAATGTGATAAATATTTTAAAATATTATATTGCTTTAATATGATCATTTTGACAATATAACAATAAACCTTTCACATTATAATATGAGACTGATCTTTTCTTTGAACCCAGTGACGGCAGTGTGCTACCTTTATTTAGTGGGTATCTGTGTAATAATCAGGGGAAGATCATTAATCATCACTGCTAGTCTACACATTGTAGTCCTAACCACTCTGTAGGGGGTTATCTCTATAGAATAATGACTGTCTATCTGTATACAGTGGTATCTTGAGTTACGAGTATCTTTCATAATGAATTTTCCAAGACACGTGCTTCAATCCCACCAAAAATCTGCCCCAACCAACAAGCAAATTTTTGATTTATGAACTCTGCTGGAGAAATGGCTTTTCCGGGCCGATTAGCCTCGTAATCTTCCGATTGTATTCCCCTGCGCTTCAAGAACACCTGGTGCAGTGCTTCTCAATTATTTTCTGTGATGCCCCCTATAGGAAGAAAAAAACACCCCCCAGTGTCCCACGAGCGATTATAAATAGTGTTTACTGCACTTCATATCATTTGCTCGATGCTTTTCCCCTCCACCATAGGGAGCACAGTGGGAGTGCCACTAGTGCCACCTAGTGTATGCGCAATTGCACTTAATTCTAGTATAGTATGGCAAAAAAGCATGTTCCCCAAGGTCATACACCCCCCCCCCCCCCACATCACACCGCGCCCCACTATTTGAAAAGCGCTAACCTTGTGGGAGCTCATCACGAGCCTTTCCCCTCTGGTATTCATAGCGTGCACCTGCACAAAATTCTCCTCCTCCTCCTCTGTTACGCATCACCTCATGCCTGCCCACATGAAATCTTTGCGCCCACGTGACATCTTTGCCGCAGTCGGAGATCGGAAAGGTCAGTTGACTTACTGTTTATTCTTGTTTTATTATTATTTATTATTAATTATTATTAATCCCCCAGTGCAGCTAACTGGGTTATCAAAGGCGGGCCATGTCTGTCACTGTCTATGGTGAGAGGCATGTAAAAGAACCATTGCTGACTTTCGTAAATGAGTAGGCTGCAAAGCCGTCAGCATGTTTCTGTCCCTCGCGAAAAGGGTTGTGACAGGAAGGTATTATTATTATTATTATTATTATTATTATTATTATTATTAAATATTTATGGTTTGGGAGGTGGCTGGACCAAATTAATTGGTTTTCTATTATTTCTTATGGGAATACGTAACTCTTTAATCGAACAAACTTTTCAGCTTCTGAGCTCGCCCTCGGAACGAATTAAATTTATAAGTCAAGGTGCCACTGTAATAAGCTTTACTTGCATTTGTTATGGATGAAAATGGCCTGGAGTTCAATACTGAAGAACTTGGAGTCTTTTTGAAAAGGTTTCTGGGTGATGTGTGAATGCAGCCTGAACCTAAAACGCCACTGTAAGGCCTTTGCTTTCCAAGGTTCTGGGCGCGAGAGGAGAAAGCAGGACATCAACTCTGACTGACATGCTCTTTTTAAATAAATGTTAAGAAAAAAAATCAAGACCTGACCCCAAACTGTGCTGCTATGATCAGCTTTAAATTTCACACACACAAGATGAGAAAAGAAAATTCCATCACATGGAAGTGACAGGAGTTTTATGATTTTATAGCCTTTTGAAGTTTCTTTATGCTCTGAACCAGCGGCGGCCCTGACAAGATCTCATTAAATCTCTCCACTCACTAGTGAGGACCTGGGAAGTGCAGAGGAGCCTGATGGAAAGGTCTCCTTCAGAAATATATCATCCTCAAGTATGACTGATAGAACCTTTGTTTTTCAATTATCATCTGCATGTTTCACATTTTAGCAACACACCAAATAAAGGCATGCAATCACTCGGCGTGTCATGTGCCTCTGCAAACACTCGGAACAATGCAACCGTACATAACTGTGTGTGTGTGTGTGTGTGTGTGTGTGTGTGTGTGTGTGTTCAGTTCTATAAGATCATGCTTGTTTGGATCTGATATTGATTCCCTCATTACACAGCAGCGGAATTGCAGCCCGCCTCTCTAATACGGTGCATGACCACAATACGTTTCCAGTGATATTCCACCGTGTTGAATGATGTAATCAAGAGGAAGTGAGTGAGATCGCGTGTGTCTGTATGTATGCAAAAAAAGTCAGATGGTGGTTATTGCAGTATACTGTGACTACAAAGAACATGTACCAGAGATGGACAGGAGCACAGCGCCACCTCCTTCAATAGCAGGTCAGTCTGAAAAGCCAGAGGATGAGGTCACATTCATGATTATTAATGTTATTTAAACTCAGTCGACTCTGGGCGAGGTCAGGGTACACCCTGACCAGCTCGTTAGGCTATTGGTGATGAGGTCTAATAATAAATAATATACACCTGTTCATTCATTCATTCATTCATTTTCCAATCTGTTTTACCGTACTAGGGTGGCTACCGGAGCCTGTCTCAATCAACTCAGGGTGAAGTTAAGGTACAGCCAGTCCATCGCAGGACCAAAACACACACACACTCAAAACCTAATGCGCACTACAAACACTAAAAAAGCAGTAGAATCAGATCCAGGAGATTGAATACCGCTGTACCTCTCCAGCGGAGACGCTACAGTCACTGGGAAGATCTCTGCAGGCAGAACTACATGATCTTTGCTCGCCTCGGGCACTTCAGACTCGCTCTCGCTCAGGCTCTCAGGGGCGAAAGCCTGGACACGGCCCGGTTCTCTGCTCTTCAGGGTCACCTCCTTTGGCCTGCGATGGGATTTAGGAACTGTTACCTCTTCTGTTCCAACTGGAGAGGAATCATGGGCTTTATGTTCTTGATGTCTGTGAAGAACTAAAGAAGGAAAAGGGACTCAGCAGAAGTTTGACTGAAAACTGATTTAAAACAAATTAAATAAATATATTTCATTTTAACCTCAGATATAAGTGAAATAAGACATGTAAATGCGAGTAAACATGTCAATCATACCTGTTACTGTACACGCCAATCAATTATGTTACTGTAACCATTAAATAATCCTGTTACTGTACATGTCAATCAATTTTGTTACTGTATATATTAAATAATCCTGTTACGGTATACACCAATCAATTTTGTTACCGTACCCATTAAATAATCCTGCTACTGTACATGTCAATCAATTTTGTTACCGTACCAGTTAAATAGTCCTGCTACTGTCTGTCTTCCTTTCGGCTTTTCCCCTTTTACTCGGGAGTCGCCACAGCGAATCATCTGATTCGCACGTTTGATTTGGCAGAGGCTTTTTTTATGTCGGATGCCCTTCCTGTCACAACCCTTTTAACAAGGGACAGAAACACAGTTAGCTGCACTGAGGAGGACAGTGACAACCTTGTGGAGAGTGGGACTCGAACCCCCAACCTTTGGATCAGCGATCCAGCGCCCTATACCACTAGACCACCACTGCCCCTAAATAATCCTCCTACTATACATGCCAATCAATTTTTGTTACTGTATATATTAAATAATTCTGTTACTTTACATGTCAATCAATTTTGTTATGGTATCCACTAAATAATCATGTTACTGTACATGTCAATCAATTTTGTTATCATACCATTACATAATCTTGTTACATATACACCAATCAATTTTGTTAGCGTACCCATTATATAATCCCATTGCTGTACATGTAAATCAATGTTGTTACCGTACCCATTAAATAATCCTGTTACTGTACATGGAAATCAATTTTGTTGCTGTATATATTAACTAATTCTGTTACCGTACATGTCAATCAATTTTGTTATGGTACCCATTGAATAATCCTGCTACTGTACACACCAATCAATACTGTCACTCTACATGTAAATCAATTCTGTACATGTCAATCTTGGTACTGTGCACATCAATTAAACCTGTTATTGTACACGTCAATCAATCTCGTTACTGTACACATCAATCAATTCTGTTGTGGGGCTTGAATACTATATTTTATGAAATTTCCATTAATTTTCTTAAAATAACGACCGTAACACATCCCTAACATAACGACGTGGTGCTCTCACAGTCTCTCAGCTCTGTTGCTGATGCACTCGCCGTTGATGTTTTTTAGACTCGAAGTGTGAGTGGCAGCATGATTTAAGCAACAATAAATAATTTTTACTTCAAAAATCTTCAGCTTCTGGCAGATATTCTTAGCAACCGGGTTGAAATCGCTTTACACGTTGAGGTGAAGTTGAGTTCTTTTCTCTGATCATGGAATCCAGTCTCCCTGACTGTAGGTGCCACGTGTCACATGATAAATTCCAACCTTTCAGAGGGCCGGCATTGCATAAAAGATTCCAATCGCTTTTCCTTCTATCGCCCGCCTCTCTCTGGCATTATCACCGGATACACATGGAGAATGGCATGAAGAGCTCTGCTCTGCTCAGAAACTGACTGACGACGCTGCTTTAGAAGTTCTGGTACTGAATTCCTGTTATAATGTACACGGAAATTTAAATCTTAGGAGGATTGGGTGTTATTTGGTGCTAAATTAAATGAAATTTGTGGGAATACTGTCCTCTTCTATTTGAATACATTACAAAATAAAGAATTTTTTCAAAAATGGCAGATTAAAATGTGTATTTAATTGCAGTTGCTCAGCTATCGCTGCATTATTTTATAAAAACTCAACATTAAGGGCCTTAATCAGAGTAGCAACTAGAGTTTATTCACATCTCTGAGGTTGTCAGAGTTTATTTGTGGTGGAGATGTATGCTAAGGTCTCACTTCACCGGTTCATACATGAGAACCGTCACTGGGATGACCATTTCAGCGAGTTTGGGGGGTGGAGTCTTGTAGAAATATGTACTGACAGAATAGGCACTTGTCAGAAACATGAGTATATGTGGTGTGTACGTCAGAGCTAGTAACCGTGACATGTAGGTGGCAGTTGCTCTTCCATGTACAGTGGTACCTTGACTTACAAATTTCCTATGATACGAGCTTCTATCCACCAAAAATCTGCCCCATCCAACGAGCAGAATTTTGATTTACGAGCTCTGCTGGGGAAATGGCTTCTCCGGGCCGTTTAATCTCATATTTTTCTACATGTATTCCCTTGTGCTTCGAGAACATCTTGTGCAGTGCTTCTCAATTATTTTCAGTGATGCCCCCTATAGGAAAAAAAAAAACATTTCACATCCCCCAACACCCCGCGCATGACTATAAATAGTGTTTACTGCACTTCATATCATTTGCTCGGTGCTTTTCTCCTACACCATAGGGAACACAGTGAGAGCGCCACTGCCACCTACTGTACAGGATGTGCAATTACACTTAATTCTAGTACAGTATGGCAAAAAAGCATGTTCCCCAGGGTCATAACCCCTCCCCCCTCCCCCCCAGCATCACACCATGAGCCCCAAAGGGGGCATGCCCCACTATTTGAAAAGCACTAGCCTTGTGGGAGCTCACCACGAGCCTTTCCTCGCTGGTGTTAGTAGCATGCACACGGACAAAATTATCCTCCTCTGTTATGCACCACGTCATGCCTTCCCACATGACATCTTCACACCCGTGATATTTTTGCCACAGTCTATGATTGGAAGGGTTAGTTGACTTATTGTTTATACTTGTTTTTTTATTATTATTTATTATTAATTATTATTAATGTTAGTGTATATGTATTATTATTATTATGAAACATTTATTGTTTTTACATGTTTATCTTTACTATATTAGGTCAAATATACATGTTTGTGTCAGGTTATATGAGTTTGGGAGGGGGTTGGAACGGATTAATTGGTTTTCTATTATTTCTTATGGGAATAATTGTTTTATCTAATGAACTTTTTGGCTTATAAGCTTGCCCTCGGAACGGATTAATTTCATCAGTCAAGATACCACTGTACTGTACATTTCTACCTACATGGAAATCTATGGTCACATCCAGCATCCAGTAGTCCACAGATGCATCATGGATGCCTTCATGTTAGAAATTGTCAAATTTATTTATTCCTCAATTGACCCAAGGTACTTTTCAACATGATCAAACTTTTTCATGAATGGAAGCCACACGCTCCAGGTTGTCAGCGTAGCTCCCCGGCCCTTGTGCACTACGACAGAAGTGTAGAGAACACTTACACTTACAGGGTGGTTCATTGTTGGAAGGAAAAACATGATTCTGGTAAGTTGTAGGGAGGCTTGAGCCTATCTCAACTGACACCAGGTGGATTACACCATGAACAGCTTGCCAGGTTTCACAAGTCCAGGTCAGGCCTGCAAACTACACATGTCTATTTTCATCTAAAATTCTAGAATAAAGTTGTTGATTCATTTATGTATTCAGTTAATTACTTATGTATTTATTTTTACATCCAATGACTATGGATTGTGTATTTACCCAATCTTACCCCGATAACTATGCTATCTTTATAATGTGGCTGTGAACATCACTCATGCGTCTTATGTCTTATATTTTTCAACCGAAAATGCCTGATGGAGTTGTATTTCTGGAGAATGATCAATATTTCTACGGAACCTGTAGATGACAAAGCCGTGTCTCAGAGAACGCTGACAACGCATCAGACGGACGAGAGACTCCATCTCCTACCTGTAGGATGCTCGTTAATCTCCTCCAGAGTCTGAGTTCCTGTGTGGCAGAGAGGGCTTTTGGCCTTTGTGGTATCATCATCTGGTGTATTTTTCTGAGAGTAAAGGGGGAAAACACACAGTGGAAAGGAAAAAGTGTCACAGATTGTTTTTGGATGAAACACAAAACCTTTCAGTGGTTCAGATTTCAGTTCATGGTGATTTTCTGGTTTATTTTCTAAAAAAAGCATTATACATTATACCAGGGAGGATTTTAATCCATGTTCTTGCTATTATCATTTAAGCAAAACTGACCCAGTAGTACCCAGTTTAATATTATCTGAACTTAACCATCAATCTTTGTAGCTTGATAAAAAAATTTTGGACTAAAAATTCAGCTAAAACACTTGTTTTTTTTACAAGATAGAAGCAAAATTGAAAACAAACAGAACAGATTAATTCGTATATACTGCACAGGAACAACACAATCTGATTAGTCCACGATCTGAGGGTAAGAATACAGTAGTACCTTGAGTTACAAAATTAATCCATTCCGAGGGCAAGCTCGTAAGCCGAAAAGCCATCAACTAACCCTTCCGATCATTCACTGTGGCAAAGATGTCACATGGGCAGGCATGAGGTGGTGTGTAACAGAGGAGGAGGGGAAGGAGAATTTTGTGTGTGTGCACACTATGAATGCCAGTGAGGAAAGGCTCATGGTGAGCTTCCACAAGGCCGGTACTTTTCAAATAGTGGGGGCATGGTGTGGTGCTGGAGAGGGGGTGCGTATGACCCTGGAGAACATGCTTTTTTGCCATACTGTACTAGAATTAAGTGTAATTCCACATCCTCTACAGTAGGTGGCAGTGGCACACTCACTGTTTTCCCTATGGTGTGGGGGAAAAGCATCAAGCAAATAATATGAAGTGCAGTAAACACTATTTATAGTCATTTGCGTGGTGCTCGGGGGGGGGGTGAAATCTTTTTTCTTCCTATAGAGGGCATTACAGAAAATAATTAAGAAGCACTGCACAAGGCATTCTCGGAGCGCAGAGGAGTACAGGCGGAAGAATACGAGGCTAATCGGCCCGGAAAAGCCATTTCCCCAGCAGAGCTTGTAAATCAAAATTTTGCTTGTTGGATTTTTGGTGGATCGAAGCGCATATCACAGAAAATTTGTTATAAAAGAGACTCATAACTCAAGGTACCACTGTATTTAATTCAAGAGATCTTCTCATTTCTTACTGGTGGAAATGCATCTAATGATCCTTGTTACCGTATCATTGCCATCAGGTAGATGCACTTATCTAGAGTGACTCGTTTATCTTTTTTATGCAACTGAGAATTTGACAATGGTACCACATCCTTTCCAAGATGGCGCCGGGTGACCTGCAGCCAGTTACAGGAGCTCTTCAGTTTATTTTTCTTTTTTTTCTCTTTTCTATTGTATATAGGCGTGTTTCTTTATCTTTTTTCAAATTTTCTTTTTCTTTCTTCAATCCTGCATCTGGAAAACATACTTTCATGATGCTTTTGTTTTTCTTTGCACTTTTATTTTCACTTTTGGATCGGCGTCAGGAAACTCATTCACCGACGGCTCTGAGCAACGCAGGTCTTACACGTGAGACCCTCCTCGACCTCGCGCCCCCGCCCTCCTTCACGCGGAAAAGCCCGTTGTACCTGTGGAAATACGGAGGAGAAAGGAGAGCTGCAGAGGGGACGAAAGACGCGGAGGACATATGTTCCCTCTGTCATCATGGAAATGTCCGCGCGATCGCCAACAAGACGGAGGAGCTGGCGGCGCTGACCCGGCAGCAGAGGCAGTACCGGGACTGCAGCCTCATGTGTTTCTCAGAGACGTGGCTGAATGAACTTACACCGGACTCTGTGGTTTCTCTTCACGGATTTACACTCGCGCGTGCAGATCGGAGTGTAACGGAGAGCGGTAAGAAGAAAGGAGGGGGTGTGGCGATCTATGTAAATGAACGATGGTGCCACCCGGCAAACGTGCACGTGAAGGAGCAGCTGTGCACGCGGGACCTGGAAATGCTAGCGGTAAGCGCGCGGCCATATTATCTACCGAGGGAGTTTTCACGTGATTGTGTTTTTTTGCGTGTACATTCCGCCCTCGGCTGATGCAGCAGCCGTGTGAGCGTCTACACAGCGCCGTTAATCAGACACAGACTCGTCACCCCCGCGCCATGATTCTGATCAGCGGGGACTTTATACGCCCTCTCTCCGCCTCTCTCCCGACGTTCACTGCAATACGTGAAGTGCTCACAAGAGAAAATAAAACACTGGACTTGCTGTATGCAAATGTGAAGGACGCTTACAGCTCCTCCCCCTCCCCACTGGGACGATCAGACCACAACCTGGTCTACCTGCTCCCCAATACACACCCAGGGTGCGAAAGGAACCTGCACAGAAGAGGTCTGTGAAAGTGTGGACCGAGGAGACCAATGAGAGGCTTAGGGACTGTTTCCAGACCACAGACTGGAGCATGCTCTGTAACTCCTTTGGTGATGACATCGACGGCCTCACACACTGTATCACTGATTACATGAACTTCTGCGTGGACAGCACTGTGCCAACACGGAGGAGTGCGGTGCTTCTCCAACAACCACCCATGGGTCACCCCTGAGCTTAAAGTCCTCCTGAACAAGAAAAAGGGGCTTTCATCTAGAGGGACAGAGAGGAGCAGAAGAAGGTCAGCGTGAGCTCCAGTGGAGAATCAGGAGGGCAAAGAAGGACTATGGGAAGAAGATGGAGGAGAAGCTGGCTCAGAACAGCGTGCGGGACGTCTGGAGAGGACTAAAGACCATGTCTGGATTTGGGCAGAGTGTCAGAGGGACAGCTGATGGTGACCAGCGCTGGGCGGATGAACTAAACTGTTGCTTCAACAGGTTTGATTCTCCCCCTCCCCTCTGCACCCCTCCTGGTTTCCCCTCCTCTTCACACGTCTCCAGACCAGCTGACACCTCCCCTCCCAGGCCAACTTCCTTGACTGCTACAGCCCGACAGACACATCCCCCTCCCTCTGCAGCCCACACCAGCCCCCTCTCCCTCACATCAGACCAGGTGAGGGAGACAGCTGAGGCGACTAAATCAGAGGAAATCTGAAGGACCTGATGGCATCAGTCCCAGGTTGCTGAGGACCTGCGCCCAGACCAGCTCTGTGTGGTACTATGCTACCTGTACAACCTGAGCCTCAGCCTGGAGAAGGTTCCGTCCTATGGAAGACCTCCTGTGTGGTTCCGGTTCCCAAAACAGCACAAGCGAAGGAACCAGCCCACTACAGACCTGTCGCCCTGACCTCCCACCTCATTAAGACCATGGAAAGGCTCCTCCTTGAACACCTCCGCTCTATGGTGAGCCCCACCTAGACCCGCTGCAGTTTGCCTACAGGCCCAACATCGGAGTAGAAAGGCGCGTCATCTACCTTCTGCAGCGGGCACTTAACCTGGAGATGCCCGGCAGCGCTGTGAGGGGTCATGTTCTTTGACTTCTCCAGCGCCTTCAGCACCATCAGGCCAGCGCGTCTGCGAGGAAGCTGGAGGGGCGATGGGAGTGGGCCGGGCATCTTGCTGCCTGGATTATTGACTACCTTACCAACCGTCCACAGTACGTGCGGCTCTGTGTGAGCTGTAAGTCAAAGGTGGTAGTTTGCAGCAGGGGCACCGCGGGCACCGTCCTCTCACCCTTCCTTTTCAATATCTATACCTCGGACTTCATATATAACACAAACAGCTGCCACCTCCAGAAGTTCTCGGGCGACTCCGCCATCGTGGGCCGTGTGTCTGAGGAGCGAGCTGGAGTACCGATCGGTCATCATTGACTTAGTGGACTGGTGTGTGGCGCAACCACCTGTGTTTGAACACCAGGAGAGCGAAGGAGATGGTGATCGACTTCAGGAGAAACACTCAAACACACACACACACACACTTACTGGTGAACATCCAGGGACAGGACATTGAGACAGTGGACAGTTTCAAGTACCTGGGTGTTCACCTTAAATAAACTGGACTGGTCCCACAACACCAACGCCCTGTACAAGAAGGGCCAGAGTCGCCTCCATCTTCTGAGGAGACTCAGGTCCTTCGGCGTATCTGAACCTCTGCTCAGGACTTTTTATGACTCTGTGGTAGCCTCTGCAATCCTCTCGCTGCCATCTGCTGGGCCCCAGGCAGCACAGGCGGGACAGAAAGAGACTGAACAAGCTGGTCAGGAGGGCCAGCTCTGTCCTCGACTGCCCACTGGACTCTGTGGAGGAGGTGAGTGAGAGGAGGATAGTTGCAAAGCTCACATCCATCCTGTTCAGCATCTATCACCCACTGCACCAGACTGTAGAGGAGCTGAGTAGCTCCTTCAGTGGGCGACTGAGGCATCCTCAGTGCAGGAAGGAGCGCTTACACGCAGGTCGTTTCATTCCACAGCTATCAGACTGTACAAACGCCACTTTGTAACTGTCTGTGAAAATACTGGTTATGTGCAATAAAAACCCCGCACCACTTTAATCAACCACATCTACCCCACTGACTGTGAACCATATCAACCCATCTACTCTGCACTCAGATACATTACACTTTAATATAGGCCAGTCTATAAAGTTGCTCCATTCTTTTCTTTTATTGTTTATTAATTTATACTATTTATGTATCTACTTATTTATTTACTTATATAATATATATGTACGTGTGTATGTTTGTATTTGTATCTATTTTTGCACCCCCTACTGATGGTACCTCAAGAGCCTGTAACAGTGAATTTCTCCATTGTGAGATTAATAAAGCTGTATCTTATCTTATCTTATCTTATCAATTGGCACTATTGGAACCAACAATTGTAGCTTGCCATCATTGGGTTTCGAACCAGAACCTTAACCTGTATGGCATATGACAAAGGATTATTGCAGATAGCAACCCTTCGACTGAATAATCTCTATATCAAACTTCACCTTATTCAATTCTTGCTTATTATCCAGGGTAGATAATGTTCCAATCAGTCATCAATATCATTGTTTATAATGGAAAAATAAAGCATATGAATCTTATTTTCAGTTTGCTTTCACTTATGTTTCCATGTAGTATATGGATATAGTATATGTAGTACATGTACAAAATGTGTAGTGTATATATTCTAAAATGTCATTAGCTACACAGCTGAGCTCACCTGACCTGCCTCTATCATTGTAAAATATATAACAAAAAATTATAGAAAATTTATATTTAATCTGAATGATTAGAGGTATTTATATATGAATGCAAATTAGAAAAGTACTGGGTTTATAACATTGAGACTCAAAAAAAAAAACGTTTACACAGATGCAGATGATTTATAAGATGTGAAAGTACAAGAAAAGGTTACTTAAATTAGAAGTTCAGCAGAAAAACATAATACAAAAGGAGTCCCCTGAGGGTTTGTAGCAGTCCGGGACTGCTTTGTCACACACTGCACTTAACAATACGCTTAGGCTGTCTGACCACGGATCAGGCAGTTAGAGTCAGGCCTTCTGACTTTCTTTCATCAGTATCAAGCCAAGGAAAAGTAGAGTATGTACAGAGTACAGTACATAGATCAATTCATGGAGTGCAACTCAGAAATATTTTGAATATGGATGCACACCTATTTGGCATTTTTCAAACTGTGGTTGGTAAATTTTTATCTGTATACACAAACTGTTCCTGAAAAAACCCTATAGGTATCCAAAATACAGTGGTACCTTGTCTAACAATTTAATCTGTTCCAAGGGCGAGCTCCTAAGTCGAAAAGTTCATTAGATGATACAATTATTCACATAAGAAATAACAGAAAACCAATTAATCCGTTCCAAACCCCTCCCCCAAACTCATATAACCTGCCACAAACACGTATATTTCACCTAATATATTAAAGATAAACATGTAAAAACAATAAAGATTTCATAATAATAATAAAAATGCATGTACATTAACATTAATATAAATAATAATAATAATAATAAAACAAGAATAAACAATAAGTCAACTAACGCTTCCGATCATCTGCTGCGGCAAAGATGTCACGTGGGCAGGCATGAGGAGCTGCGTATCAAAAAAGGAGAAGGAGAATTTTCTGCCTGCTCACTCTACAAATGCCAGCGAGGGAAGGCTCATGTTGAGCTCCCACAAGGCCAGTGCTTCTCAAGTAGTGGGGGGCGAGGTGTAATGGGGGGGCATGTATGATCCTGGGGAACATGATGTTTTTGCCATACTGTACTAGAATTAAGTGTAATTCCGCCTCCACTCCAGTAGTTGGCAGTGGCACTCTCATTGTCGTGCTATGGTGTAGGGAAGAAGCACTGAGCAAACAATATGAAGCGCATTAAGCACTATTTATAGTCACGCGTGCGGCGCTGGGGGAGGGGGGGGGGATGAAATGTTTTTTCTTCCTATAGGTGGCATCACAGAAAATAATTGAAAAGCACTGCACAAAGAATTCTCGGAGCACGGAGGAATACACATAGAAAATTGCATGGCTACTCTGCTCGGAAAAGCCATTTCAAGGAGAGCTCGTGAGTGAACTTTTGCTTGTTGGATGGAGCCGATTTTTGGTGGGTTTGAAGCCCATATTATAGAAAATTCGTTATAAGGGACACTCGTTAGATAAGATACCACTGTAACTTGAATTGTTGTCCTGTATCCATGCTACCACAGGAAGTTCAGTAAGACTGACACATCACCAATAAAAAACATTTATTTTTAACAATGAAAATGACACCCAAAAACATAGCGGCTCATACATCACTACTCAGACTCACACTGAATAAAAACAATCAGGTAGGCAGATAAAATTTCATTGACCAAAACAACACCAAACAGCAATGTTCTTTTTCTCTTCTTAAGACTAAATAAAAACACCTGCAAAATGAATCTGGAGCGCTTGCATCATGAACTAGACATTTTTCCACAGAAAAACACAGACCATTTTCAACTGTGCAAATAAATAAAGCGACAATGCAAGCTCAGCTATCTTCAGTGCTCCAGTGAATGTCAGGTTACTATAGCAACAATAATGTGGAGTATTATTTAACATGCGAGTCCACTGGCATAGTGGTTAGGGTGCTGTGCTCATGATCAGGAGGTTGTGTTCGAATCCCAGTTAGACCCCCACGGTGCTAAGACCCCTGTGCAAGGTCTTAACCACAAGTGTGCCTTTGTTCACCCAGCAGTATAAATGGGTACCAGTAAAAATATACTGGGAAGGTAACCTGCGATGGACTAGCGTACCATCCAGGAGAAGTAAGTTGCTTCACGCTACGGAAACCAGGAATAAGCACCGGCCCGATGAGCCACTAGGCTCGGGTGTAAAAATCCCAACAGATTTACCATTATTTAACATAAATGTGTCGTTTGAAACTGCACTAATTGTCAGAACTGGTGTTTAAGGAAATTAATCAACACCTTCTGACCAATCAGAATCGAGAATCCACCAGCCCGGCATGTAGACTGTCATGTTTCAAGTACAATTTTTTTTGCTGCAGGGCTGCATGGTGGCGTAGCGGTTAGCATGTCTGCTTTACAGCAGGGAGGTCCTGCGTTTGAGCCCCAGGCTTGGTGAGGGCCTTTCTGTATAGGGTTTGCATGTTCTTCTAATGCTTCTGTGGGCTTCCTCCAGGTACATAAGTTTCCTCCTGCAGTCCAGATCATGCACATTAGGCTAATCGGCTGTACCAAGTTGTAAGTGTGAGTGCGACTGGTAGTCCGTAATATTTATTGAGTACAGGGTCTTTACCCAAGTGTCAGCTGAGATAGGTTCCAGCCTCCCAGTAACCCTAGTAGGAAAGAAATGCCGAGCCGTTCGGGGTTTATGTCTGGTGTATTTGTTGAACTCGCGGCAATCCAGGTAAAGTTTTCTTAAACAGCACAACCAGTGTAATAGTGGAGCATGAAACTTGAAGCTCCTTTGTGGACACAGCGGTGACCTGGGAAACATTTTGCAGTGAAACCTGGACTCTGTTTGTCAATCTCAAGAATGGAGTCAAGGCCAGACGGTAAACCACCATAGTGTTAAAAAAAAGTTTTGCTCTCAAATGTATTTTTATTCCAAAGAAATATATAGAACCTCAAACAAAATAATTCCGATAACAAACCAAAACTTCCACAGCAATGACTCAATACTACAAAAATCTACATTCATTCCCTGAACCACTTAATCCTAATTAGGGTCGCAGAGAGGCTGGTGCACATCTCAGCCACCTCCAGGTGAGGGCGAGGTCCACCCTGGATAGCTTGCCAGACCATTGCAGGGCCAACACTCAGACAACCATTCACACCTACAAGAGATTTGGAACAGCCAATTAGCCTACTGTGCATGTTTCTGGACTGTGGGAGGAAACCGGAGTACCCGGAGGAAACCCTCCCAAGCACGGGGAGAACATGCTGACTGCACACAGAAACACCCAATCTGGGAATCAAACCCTGGACCTTCTTGCTGTGAGGCGGACGTGTTCGCCACTACACCACCATGCTGCCAAAAAAAAAATCTACATTTCCCATGAAAGAAAATCCCTCACAATGCCCAGAACCTCACTAACCTCATCGTCTTTTATATTCAGAAGGCCTTGTTTCCTCCAAGGTACAACGCCACTGAGAATGAACTCCACTATCTTCGAACTGCGAAAAGCTTCACCCACGTAACTCAGCACCTTATCCAGGGTGGACACGGAATTCTCGATCCCCTCGATTTTCTTCCTCTGCAGCTGGCCTTCTTGGTTTAGGCTCATCAACAGTGTTACGGTTTCGCCACAAAGAGATTTGACGTCAGCGATCGCAGCTGAGTCACTCGCGCCTTGTTCTCTGCGAGAGGGTTTTAAAAAGGACTGCCCTTGAGTTTTGTCTTGTCTGAATTGTGCAAAGCTTTTCTCCAGTGCACCCATTCCTTGACACACTGACTCAAATTTCTGCAGCATTAAACTCTGGGTGTTTATAATTTGTTCAACTCTTCCTTCAAGGATATTCATCTTCTCTTCGATGTGACCCAGGCTGCCCAGAAGAGTTGAACTGGCCTTCTTTGGTGTCCCAGATGCGGCTCCAGAATTGTCCAGCTTGGCACCTTCATACATTTTAGCGATGCAGGTGGCCAGAGTCACCGGTTTACTCATGATTAGAGAGAAACGCGGTCTGGATAATTACTTAGAGGTGAGAAAAAACGAGAGAGAACGAAGTGCTGCTAATCCTTAGGTCACAATGACCAAAAGTTATCAGAACTTCTATTTCAGTCCTTCCTCTCTTTCTCCTCTTAAGGCTTCTCTGAGGTGTCGTAGTGCCTCCCACCGAAACAAGCAGCTCGTCCCAAATGAGAATGGTGTCAGTATGCACCAGAGACATGACACCACTTAAATAAACACCTCCATTCTGGTATCTTATCGCGACACTTCTATTTGTCCTCCCCCTTCT
>CM045748.1:30937859-30952859 GCA_024760905.1 Plotosus lineatus
TCGACACTCATATCTCCCATGGAAGAGGGTGGACTTTATTTATAAATCTTCCCCCAGTGAGAGTACGGTTTTCCACTCTGCGCTGGTGCCAGATCCTGAATGTACTCCACAGACATGTGTTATGCAATCAACAAGCGGTGGAAAGCTACCACTGGAATATGACGCCATCTTGGGCTTTCCATCAAGAACATTTATACTGATTGGAATTTCATCATTGCCGGTGGGTGTTAACTCAGTTTCACACTTCACACGTTCTATGCATGGGCCAGTTAGCATGCCAAAGTGTTCAGGGAGCATGCAGGATACAGGGCTGGCAACAACTCGGCTAATAAATGGCCATTTCCACACCTCAGCCGTGATGGCCCGGACGCTTACACGTGATAAAAGGAGACTATCGGCATACAAAGAAAGCAACAACAACTAATCAATCCCCCATGAGAAATGATGCTAACCATCAAAATTGCCTGGATAACCAAATAATGGACAAAAATAGCTTTCCTCACACTAAAATATATTCTTCACTTCTTCAGTTCGCCACCAAATGGAGAATGATATAATTAAACAGTAGTGTTGTGGCTAAGGTGCCAGGCTTAAGATCAAGAGATCGTGGGTTCAAATCCCTATTAGACCTCGATTATACTAGGACTCCTGGAATGAGTACATCAGAGGGACAGCACATGTAAGAGGTTTTGGAGACAAAGTCAGAGAGGCTGGCTAGATTGAGATGGTTTGGACATGTACAGAGGAGGGATAGTGAGTATATTGGTAGTAGGATGCTGAGGTTGGAACTACCAGGCAGAAGGCCTAGAGGAAGACCAAAGAGAAGATTTATGGATGTGGTGAAGGAGAACATGAAGGTAGTTGGAGTAAGAGTAGAAGATGCAGAGGACAGGGTGAGATGGAGGCAGACGATTCGCTGTGGCGACCCCTGAAGGGAACAGCCGAAAGGAAAAGAAGAAGAAGATACTCGGACCCCTGGGCAAGGTCTTAACTACAAGTGAGCCTTTGTCCACCTAATGGTATAAATGGGTACTAGTAAAAATACTGGGAAGGTATCTGAGAATGGGCTAACGACCCATCCAGGAGGAGTTGAACTCCCAGTCGCTTCACGTTACAGAAACCAGGATAAGCTCCACTTGTGATGAGTAGGTTTTAAAAGGAAAGCAATATTCCTGCTCTGTAAACCATCCGGCTTCTGATTCCCCAGGCCTCAGTGGTACGTCAGGGCCACTTTTTTATTTCTGTTACAATGGATGTTTTTACCTGAGAAGGTGAGGAGCCCCTGGAAGTTCTTCCAGAACAAACACTAATCCAGACTCACATTCACATCTATGAACAATTTAAGCCACACTCACACTGGAAGCGATAAGCAACAA
This sequence comes from Plotosus lineatus, assembly GCA_024760905.1. Lineage (NCBI taxonomy): Eukaryota > Metazoa > Chordata > Actinopteri > Siluriformes > Plotosidae > Plotosus > Plotosus lineatus. Next base: position 30,939,236 of record CM045748.1, read on the forward strand.
GCGACCACGCAATGTCAATGACCATCAGCGACAGGAGGTGAAATTTTCTCAAGTGATGCAAAGTGGGTGGGCATGGAGATCAACTAAGCTAAATTTCAACTGATAACCAATCAGAGCTTAAAGATAGCTCTGACTGACAGATGCCAAAAACTGTATTTCCCAAAAACCTTTTCCTATTTGTTTACACAGACCCTGTAATACAAGCCCCATTGGAACGACTGTCAGTTCCAAATTGCCCCTTAAAGTGAACGAGATATATGCTGTATAGGTGTGTTGGCCTTGTAATAGCCTGGCGAGCAATTCAGCATGTACGTCACCCTCACCCAAAGTCAGCTGAGATGGGCATCAGCCTCCCTGCTACTCCAGGTTAGAAAATGAACATATATACATTCAGTAGTACCTTGAGTTACAAGTGTTCTTTATCACGAATTTTCCCTAATACGAGCTTCAATCCCCCAAAAATCTGCCCCATCCAATGAGCAAACTGTTGATTTACGAGCTCTGCTGGGGAAATGGCTTTTCTGGGCCGATTAGCCTCATATTCTTCCGATTGTATTTCTCCATGCTCTGAGAACACCTCCTTCAGTGCCTCTCAATTATTTTCTGTGATGCCCCCTATAGGAGGAAAAAAAACATTCCCCCCTCTCCCCAGCACCCCGCAGGAAACTATATAAATGGTGTTTACTGTACTTCATATCATTTGCTCAGTGCTTTTTCCCAACACCATAGGGAACACAGTGAGTACGCCACTGCCACCTACTGTAGAGGATGCGCAATTACACTTAATTCTAGTACAGTATGGCAAAAAAGCATGTTCCCCAGGGTCATACGTGCCCCCTCCCTGGCACCTCACTATGCCCCCACTATTTGAAAGTACTGGCCTTGTGGGATCTCACCATGAGCCTTTCTTTGCTGGCATTCGTAGCGTACACACACACACGCAAAATTCTCCTCTTCCTCCTCCTATTACGCACCACTTCATCTCTGCCCACGTGACATCTTCGCCGCAGTCAATGATCAGAAAGGTTAGTTGACTTATTGTTTATTCTTGTTTTATTATTATTTATTATTAATGATTATTAAATTAATAACTTTTCAAATATATTTTTAAAAATATTATTATCTCATCTCATCATCTCATCTTCTTCCGCTTAGTCCGGGGTCGGGTCGCGGGGGCAGCAACCTTAGCAAAGAGGTCCAGACATCCCTCTCCCGAGCCACTTCCTCCAACTCTCCTGGGGGGACACCGAGGCGGTCCCAGACAAGCCGAGAGACATAGTCCCTCCAGCGTGTTCTAGGTCGACCCCGGGGTCTCTTCCCGGTTGGACATGCCCGAAACACCACACCAGGGAGGCGTCCAGGGGGCATTCTAACGAGATGCCCGAGCCACCTCAACTGGCCCCTCTCAATGCGGAGGAGCAGCGGATCTACTCGAGCTCTCCCGGATGGCGGAGCTTCTCACCCTATCTCTAAGGGAGAACCCGCCACCCGGCGAAGGAAGCTCATTTCAGCCGCTTGTATCCGTGATCTTGTTCTTTCGGTCATTACCCAAAGCTCGTGACCATAGGTGAGGGTTGGAACGTAGATCGACTGGTAAATTGAGAGCTTCGCCTTGCGGCTCAGCTCCTTTTTCACCACGACGGACCGGTACAGGCACCGCTTAACAGCAGAGGCTGCAGCGATCCGTCTGTCGATCTCTCGCTCCATCCTTCCCTCACTCGTAAACAAGACCCCAAGATACTTAAACTCCTCCACTTGGGGCAGGACCTCATCCCCGACCCAGAGGGTGCATTCCACCATTGTCCGACTGAGAACCATGGCCTCGGACTTGGAGGTACTGATCTTCATCCCGGCTGCTTCGCACTCAGCTGCGAATCGCTCCAATGAGAGCTGGAGGGCCCGACTTGATGAAGCCAAAGGACAACATCATCCGCAAAGCAGAGATGATATCCGATGGCCACCGAACCAGAACCCCTCATCGCCTCGACTGCGCCTAGAAATTCTGTCCATAAAAATTATGAACAGAATCGGTGACAAAGGACAGCCTTGGCGGACTCCAACTCCCACCGAAACGAATCCGAGCTGCTGTTACCAATACGGACCAAACTCTGGCTCCGGTGATACAGCGACCGAATAGCTCGTAAGCAACGGATCCGAACGCCGTACTCTCGAGCACGCCCCACAAGATCTTTCGAGGGACACGGTCGAAAGCCTTCTCCAAATCCACAAAGCACATGTGGACAGATTGGGCAAACTCCCATGCCCCCTCCAGAATCCTGTGGAGCGTATAGAGTTGGTCAAGAGTGCTGCGGCCAGGACGAAAACCACATTGTTCCTCCTGAATCCGAGGTTCGACTATCGGTCGGATCCTCCTCTCTAGTACCCCTGCATAGACTTTACCAGGTAGGCTGAGGAGTGTAATTCCCGATAATTGGAACACACCCTCCGGTCCCCTTCTTAAAAATTGGGACCACCACCCCAGTTTGCCAATCCAGAGGTACAGCCCCCGATGACCACGCGATGTTGCAGAGACGTGTCAACCAAGACAGTCCTACAACATCCAGAGTCCTGAGGTATTCGGGGCGGATCTCGTCCAACCCCGGAGCTCGACCACCGAGGAGCTTTTGACAACCTCAGTGACCTCCACTCCAGTGATGGGCGGACCCTCACCCGAACCCCCAGGGTCTTCCTCTTCCACGGAGGGCGTGTTGGTGGGATTGAGAAGGTCCTCAAAGTATTCCCTCCACCTCTCAACAACATCCCCAGTCAAGGTAAGCAGCTCCCCACCTCCACCGTAAACAGTGTTTGTGAAGAACTGCTTCCCCCTCCTGAGGCGTCGGATGGTGGCCCAGAACCTTTTGAGGCCAACCGATAATCACTCTCCAGGCCCTCACCGAACTCCTCCCACGCCCGAGATTTTGCATCTGCGACAGCCTCGGCTGCAGCACGCTTGGCCTGCCGGTACCCGTTTGCTGCCTCAGGAGTCCCACAGGCTAATAAAACCCGATAGGCCTCCTTCTTCAGCTGGACGGCCCCTTCACCGCAGGTGTCCACCACCGGGTTCGGGATTACCGCCACGACAAGCACCGACGACCTTACGGCCACAGCTATGGGCTGCCGCCTCAGCAATGGAGGCACGAAACATGGCCCATTCAGATTCCATGTCCCCGCCTCCTCCGAACGTGGTTGTAGCTCTGCCGGAGGTGGGAGTTAAAGGCCTCTCGGACAGGGGCTCCGCCAAACGTTCCCAGCAGACCCTGATTACACGCTTGGGCCTGCCAGGTCTGGAAGGCAACCTCCCACACCACCGGGCCAACTCACCACCAGGTAGTGATCGGTAGACAGCTCAGCTCCTCTCTTCACCCGAGTGTCCAGAACATATGGTCGCAAGTCCGATGACACGACTACAAAGTCAATCATCGAACTGTGACCTAGGGTGTCCTGGTGCCAAGTGCACTTATGGACACCCTTATGTTCGAACATGGTGTTCGTGATAGACAAACTATGACGAGCACAGAAGTCCAACAACGACACACCATTCGGATTCAGACTGGAGAGGCCGTACCTACCGATCACACCCTTCCAGGTCACACTATCGTTGCCCACATGGGCATTGAAGTCTCCCAAGACAACAAGCGAGTCTCCCGAGGGAGCGTTCTCCAACACCCCCCCCCAAAGACTCCAAAAAGGGTGGGTACTCTGAACTGTCATTTGGTGCATAAGCACAAATAACAGTCAGGACCCGTCCCCACCCGAAGACGGAGGGAAGCTACCCTTTCGTCAACCGGGAGAACCCCAACATTTGGGCACCGAGACGGGGGCAACAAGAATACCCACACCGGCTCTCGCCTCTCCCCATGAGCAACTCCAGAATAGAAGAAGGTCCAGCCTCTTTCGAGATGGATGGTTCCAGAGCCCAAGCTATGCGTTGAGGTGAGCCCGACTATATCTAGTCGGTATCTCTCCACCTCACGCACCAAATCGGGCTCCTTTCCCGCCAGAGAGGTGACATTCCATGTCCCGAAGGTCAGAGTAAGCAGCCGAGGATCAGTCCGACAGAACCCATGCCTTCGGCTGCCACCCAACTCACACTGCACCCGATCCCTAAAACTCCTCCCACGGGTGGTGGGTCCATGGGAGGGCGGACCCATGTCTCCTTTTCGGGCTGGGCCCGGCCAGGCTCCATGGGCATAAGCCCGACCACCAGGCGCTCGCCTTCGAGCCCCTCCCCTGGGCCTGGCTCTAGGAGGGAACCCCGGTGACCCGCGTCCGGGCAAGGGAGACTGATTCCTCTGTTGTTTTCTCATGTCTTAGGGGTCTGTTTTGAATCGCACTTTGTCTGGACCTTCACCCCGGACCTGTTTGCCTTGGGTGACCCTACCAGGGGCATTTGCCCCCGACAACATAGCTCCTAGGATCATTAGGTCACGCAAACCCCTCCACCACGATAAGGTGGCGATTCGAGGAGGGGAAAAAATATAAAATATTATTATGAAATATTTATTGTTTTTACATGTTTATCTGGAATATATTAGGTGAGATATATGTGTTTGTGCAGGTTATGTGTTTGGGAGGGGGTTGGAACAGATTAATTGGTTTGCTGTTATTTCCGATGGGAATTTTTGTTTTATCTAATGAACATTTTGACCTACAAGCTCGCCCTCTGAACGGATTAATTTTGTAAGTCAAGGTAGCACTGTATATTTACACACATATGTATTATTCTATTTACTCAAAAGATAAGTTTGGGGTGGACAGTGACCTAGTGGTTAGCTCGTCCGCCTCACAGCAAGAAGGTCCTGTTTGCAAGTTCCAGACTTTGGAGGAGCTTGCATGTCGTCCTTGTGCTTGTGGGGGTTTCCTCTGGGTCCTTCAGTTTACTCCCACAGTCCAAAGACATGCACATTGTTCTAAATTACCCCCAGCTGTGAGTGCGAATGGTTGTTTCGGTGTGTGGGCCGGTGCTGTGATGAACGGGCGATCTGTAGCGGGTGTATCACAACAGTGCCCACTGTTGGCTGAGTTGGGCTCCAAATGAGTGTGTGAATGACGTGGTCAGTTTGGTGCACTATGTTGTGGTGATGAGTCACATATCATCCTGCACTAATGAGCAGGAACGTGGTATCCATTGTAAATAATAAACATATTTCAAAAATAAACGAACATGACCAGCAGAGAGTATACATTACTTTCCTGCATTATGGAAAAGGTCAGTCATGTCCAGAATCTCCTGAATGTATGATGATCAAACGTATGAACCACCAGTGTGTAAGTTAATATCCTCTCACAGTGATTCACACCACAGATACGGCTCTAATGGACGTGCTGCGGTTCAAACCGGGAGGATTTTCCGTCGCCCAGGGCGACATGGACGACGACCCATCAATTGGTTCTTGAGCAATGTTTATCCTCGACTAACGTCAGATGAAGGTTTGAAGCCTTTGGCCGCCATCTCTGTTTGGAGAGACCTGCTCTCCTGCCAAGGATGAACGACACTCAGTGAAATGATCTGCTCAAGTTCTTGGGCTTCACACCAACACTTCAGTTTCTCCAGGTTACAGTTTCGTATTCCTTCTTAACTATGAGTTCTTTCCCTGAACACCTAAATAGCACAGCGTGTCTTTTTTTATTTCGAGGTTGCTCGGAGAAGCTGATTTACTCCTCCATGTGATAATATGTAAAGTATGAGGATGATTCGCAGCTTAGGACTGATGGAAGAAAAATTCAGAATAGCACTTTCAATGACAGCTGAAGAAAAGCGCCAGTCAGAGGAGCTTATTATTCCCTCTTGTTTTGACATTATTACAAAGCAGAGGCGTTTAAAAGGGTCTGAAGGAGAATATACTCATGTCTGCTCCAGCTGCATAAAAAAATACAAAAATAAAATAAAAAATTAAAAAATGTATGTTGCAAGAGTTCTACTATATTTCAAACTCCACTTTTTCATTTAAATGCAAATCTTGCAGTTCTACAATCTGCTTTTTTTCATTCACGTCTTGTTTTTTTTTTTGTTTTGTTTTGTTTTTTGTTAGATCCTCATCTTTTGTGAATAACACACCTGAATTCTTCCAGAATAACTGAGCGCACTCTTCAGCGGCTTTGTCATTATCTGGTTTCTGAACGGCTCCACTTGTGTAAGGCACAGTCTGTGCTCCATGCCATCATGCAAATCAGATTAAAATGGAAAACGAATTGGGTGTAGTTACCGTGAACCTGCGGATATAGTCGGACACGCTGAAGCCGCTGGTGCTGAGGAGCAGAGATTTGTAAAGTGAAGTCCCCATGTCTTGACGTCTTTGCTGAAGATTTTCACCAGATTCGCTCTCTATATCCACTTTCTTGGGAGGCCACGATCGTTCTGCACCCCTAAAGGAGTTCTGTCTGTCATCCCCCCCCCCATTCCTTTTTGTCTGTGTTTCTGCCCCTCCTGATACCAGAGTGCCCTCAACACGGCACCAGGCCCAGACCACTTCCTGCTCAGAGATAACAGCTGCCTGAGATTAGTGCGGTATGCTGGACCTGTTTAGTTAACAGGGTACTGATTTGTTTTTGTACATCCGAGCTGATTCAGGAGGTGGATTTAGCATCGTTTCCACTACCGCTGCAGATCAGAGAGCAGGGCGGGGCAGGACAGACAGGATCCTGTGGTTTGGAATGAAGATATAGTGTTTGTTATAGTGTTTTCTCAAGGTTTTTTTCCCCCTGAGCGTGTGTCTGTAGTACGGTATCATGGAGGCACCAGGTTCCGGAGCTGATCCATTCTGCCGTAAAGTTAATGGATATAACCCAGTTCCCAGTTTCAACAAAATGTTTACTGTCGGTATTGTAAAACCCTGGGTTGTGAAGTGAAGGTATTTATTTTGAGATGACGGTTGACAAGCTGTAAAATATGATGCATCAAACTCGCATAGCAGATAGCAGCACAGACACAGCCATCAGGGGAGATGAGTGTCTGACCGACACCGGCTTCGTTTTAATCTGATCAGGGCTGTGTGGAATCAGGAGACAGTCCCAGGAACCCTGTGTACAAGGCAGGGACACGTCCTGGTTTGGATGACAGTCACACACCCATTCACACCTTAGCGTATTTTAGCGCCACCAGTTGAATCAGACAGTGGCGTAGTGACCAGCACGTCCAGCTCACAGCAAGCGGGTCCTGGGTTTGAGTGTATGGTGTGTACATCTTCTCCTCACGCATGTGTGGGTTTCCTCCAGGTCCAGTGGTTTTCTCAAACACACGCAGACTGGGATAAGTGGCTGCTCCAAGTTATTCATAGGTGTGACGCTGAGTGATGGTGTATGTGTGTGTGTTGGTGCTGTGATGAACTGTCGAACTGTTCAGGGTGTCTCAGCCTTTGCCCCGAATTGGCTGAAATTGGCATTAGCCTCCCTGTGAGATTTCAGAATGATTCAGGACTAAGTCACTTTCTGGAAAAGAAGGAATTAATTACAATTTTTAGAGATAGAATGAAAAGCTCAGCCATCTGAGAGGAACTCGAAGTGGAACCGCTGCTACTCCGCATTGAGAGGAGCCACTTAAGGTGGCTCAGGCATCTGGTTAGAATGCCCTCTGAATGCCTCCCTGTTTCAGGCATGTTCGACCGGTGTAGTATAGAATATGGACCCCTTGGAATGTGGACCCGGGGTCTATTTTCTGTAGTGGAATATGGATCCCCCTCCAAATTTAGGGAAAGATTAATTTTATATATATATATATATATATATATATATATATATATATATATATATATATATATATATATATATATATATTATAATATATATTATATCTATAATAATAAACTATTTTATATTTTTATATATATATATATATATATATATAGTGTGGGGCAGTGGTGGTCTAGTGGATAGGGCGCAGGATCACTGATCCTAAGGTTGGGGGTTCGAGTCCCCACAAGGTTGTCACCGCCCCCCTCCAGTGCAGCTACCTGGGTTATCAGAGGCGGGCCATGTCTGTCACTGTCGATGGTGAGAGGTTGATGTAAAAGAACCATTGCTGACTTTCGTAAAGAGGAGCTGCAAAGTCATCAGCGTGTTTCTGTCCCTTGCTAAAAGGGTTGTGACAGGAAAGACATCCGACGTAAAAACCTCTGCCAAATCAAACGTGCGAATCAGATGATTCACTGTGGCGACTCCCGAGCAAAAGGGATCAAACTGAAAGGAGAAGAAGAAGATATATATAGATATATAGATAGATAGATAGATAGATAGATAGATAGATAGATAGATAATTCTGATGAAATATCACACTGAATGGAACATGACGATATAAAAATAACTAAAAAACCCAGAAAATGTTAAATGATTATGATGGAGACCTCACAGCTTCTGACGGCTTGTCTTACATGTAACTTGTTCAGTCATACCTTCAGGAAGTGTGAGAATATTTTGAACATGTTTGAGTCAGTCAGCTTCCTAAAATTATAATGAATGTTTTCTATATTGAAACTAAAACATTGTCACACTCGTCACGTTTGTCCAATTGAAGTGCTTTCAGAGCTCCGTCTCACTTCTGTTGCCTCAGACTCACAGATTCTTGTATGTTGGTGCTGTGAGGCTGAATGTCGCGCTCAAGCAACTCGGTGAACTTTTCTTTCTGTGCATCCATGTTGACTGTAGCACAAGATTTTGGGAACTGACAGACTTATGGCTGTATCTCCTTCTGCACCTCGACCTTATAAATGTATTTCACACATGTAAGCTTTAATGTCATATACCGTATATAAACCTGATGCATTCACCTTCATTCACTGGACTACTGTTGAACACTTTGAGGAGGAAATCACACCTCTGATATTCACACCTGGTACCATTTTGTAATGTCTTAAACTCCCCGGGTCCATTTTCTATGGAATAGAATATGGACTCCCTTGTAAATTATATCAGGGTATCTGGGTATTGCGGATGGATCCATTTTCTATGGCATAGAATATGGAGCCCCTTGTGAACCAGGTCAGGGTGTCTGGGTATACTGCTGTAGCTAGCCTACTTGCCACACCCATCTGGACTGACTCACCATTTGGGAAGGAACACAGGTGGCAGTGTTACGCGCCACTGTCTGGTGTAGTTTCACTTTGTGCTGCTTCAACGAAAGCCATGTTTGTGAAGAATATGTTTGAACATTTTGAGGCTGTTCTGATCTTTTAAATGCCAAAATTATTTGTAAATGTATCAGTATCAGTCACCAGGGTTCAGATAGAGAACATTTATTGCAGCTAACTCGGGCAAGTTCAAAAATGTTTTAGTTTTTTATATTGTCATGTGCCATTCAGTGTGATATTTTATCATAATTATCTCTGTGATATTGTTAGATTTTTAAAATATGTCTAACACCAGTAACATACCGAAATAAATATCTATTTTTTTAAATAAAAGGTTTTCTTTGCATTATAAATAAGTATATTTTTATATGTATAATTATATACATGTTCCATAGGAGAGATCAATATTCCGCTGCGGAATATGGACCCCTGAGTCCATATTCTATGGGGGTCCATATTCTATCTTACACCTGGAAGAGACCACAGGGTCGACCTAGAACACACTGGAGGGACCATGTCTCTCAGCTGGTCTGGGAATGCCTTGCTTTTCCCATGGAAGAGCTGGAGGACGTGACTGGGGAGAGGGACGTCTGGCCCTCACTGCATATGCTGCTACCCCTAGACCTGGATTAAGAGTAAGAAGAAGATGGTGATGATGATGATGATGATGATGATGATGATGATGATGATGATGATGATGATAATGATTATTATTATTATTAAAATTATCCATCGATCCCATGCATAACAAATTGCATCAAACTCTGTGAAATTGTTCCAAACTTATTGTCCAGAAACCAAAGTGTGACAGACGGGTGAAAAACAGGATGGATGGACGGACGGACGGACAGGCGTCACCAATCCCAGTAGCTCCCACCACTAAGTTTTGTGGGAGGTGAAAATGGCTGAAAATAAACAGCACAGATCAGATCTGTTTTCAGTCACGTGTGATTAGTGTAGAAGTGAAAACTGTAAACAGTAGACTGACCCCTGGTTATTCGCGGGGATTGCATTCTGCCCAAACCTGCGGAGCCCAAAAATCCGTGAATTACTGAAGCGGTTTTAAAACCCTATGTATGATACTAGATGCGCTAAAATCTGCTTGTTAAACCCATTCTCTCGCCAGTCTTACTCATTAATACAGTAATAATGCAGTAACATGTAGTAATGATAAATAAAACCTTTTTAATTTTGTACTGTGATATTTATGAATAAATAAAGCACTGAGGCTCCTTACCAGAAGCTAGAGAAGACGGAGAGCGTTTGAGTGACATCATAGCGCTTAAATAATTATTAAACACACACGAAAAAAATGTGAATTCACAATTCAAGCAATCACGTTGATAATATGTGCATGAAGGAGGAAAAAAGAGGCGAATACATCATCTGCAACCAATCAGCAAGAGGGAAAAACAGAAGCTCTCAGCTATTGGCTAAATTTGAATCACATGCCAATAACTTCTAGGCTGCCGCTAATCCGCGAGTCTGTGGGGCCGTGACTGGTGAACTGCAAATGGGTGGGGGTTACTGTATGTCAGTTTAGTTTTACTTTCCTGTTTGGGTTTTTGTCAGAGCAAAGCTATAATGGGGATGAATGGGGAGAGTGAGTGGTACACCTGGCGAACAGAGGCTTCTGCCGAAAAAAAAAAAAAAACCCAACATAAATTCTATGGTTGAGACAGTCACACTGTGTGAGAGAGCACAAGAAAAATATCCACAATTTGACTTATAAATTGTATGTAAGAAGTAAAAGATATGGACAGGAGAAGAACTGACACATGGACGTTTCAGAAAAGTTTTATAGAGCTTTAAACTCACCACGTGACATCACCGACTCTAGCAAGCACAATAGACATCCATTCAAAACATACAAACTGCCATGAAATATAATGAGCATAAAATATAAAGTGCTGTCATTCAAAAGCTATACAAGTTATCAAAAATTCTCCAGCACAAACTATGCTGAAGCAATTACAGTTCAAAGAATATCACGTTTTCAAGGATTTCAACGTTCTCTCCGTTCATTTCGGTGGTCAAAGAAATTCCGAAAAAGCTAATTATTTTAAAAAGGTATAAAAAAATATATAAAAAAGTTGAATGTAAGTAGAAAAGTCCTGAACAAGCTGAATGTTTTGATGGTTGAATGGTTTTCACAAAGTATGCAGGACTAGTTGGATGCTGAAAAATGTATGGAAGAAAAGTTTAATAATAAGAATAAAGATTAAAACAATTATAATGTGGATGCAGCAACATTCACACTAATTATAAACCTAAAATAATTTCAATGGTTCCTGATTAAATAAGTCGAACTCTACTCTGGGTTAGACGTGAAATCAGATATTATTCCCATTTTCAGGCCTTTATTTTTCATTTTGGATACAAGTGAAGCACCAACATACGATTCTTAATCCAAAAACCTCCATAAACAGCGGTACTTTGATTTACGAAATTAATCCGTTCCGAGGTCGAGCTCGTAAGTCAAAATGTTCGTTAGATAAAACAAAAATTCCCATTGGAAATCATAGAAAACAAATTAATCCGTTCCCGCCCCCTCCCAAACTCATATAACCTGATACAAACACGTATACTTGACCTAATATATTAAAGATAAACATGTACATTAATATTAATAAAAATTAATAATAAATAATAATAAAACAAGAATAAAAAATAAAAAAAATAAAAGAGGTAGCAGAGATGAAAATGTTGAGGTTCTCTTTTGGAGTAACGAGGATGGATAGGATCAGGAATGAGCACATCAGAGGGACAGCACATGTAAGATGTTTTGGAGACAAAGTCGGAGAGGATAGATTGAGATGGTTTGGACATGTACAGAGGAGGGATAGTGAGTATATTGGAAGTAGGTTCAGTTTCCAGTTTTAAGTATGCAGACGACACTACTCTCATTGGACTCATAACTATGGATAATGAACACCAGTACCGCCAACAAGTAGCCCAAGCTGTCTCTTGGTGCCAAGAAAACAATCTCCAGCTCAACCCATCCAAAACACAAGAACTAATAATTGACTTCAGGCACACAGCCTCACTCAAAACTCCCATTCACATCTCTAATGAACCCATAGCCATAACTGACTCTTTCAAATTTCTCGGCACTCACATTAACAATACACTAAAATGGAACACTAACACAGACTACATTCACAAAAAAAGTTCACCAAAGACTGTTTTTCCTGAGACAGCTCAAGAAATTCAGAGTGAAAACAAATCTCCTCCTCCGTTTCTACTCCGCCATCATTGAGAGCACTCTCACTTCATCCATAACGGTTTGGTATGGCAGCCTAGACAGCAACTCACAGAAAAAACTACAGCGCATTGTCAATAAATCATCCAGGATCATTGGCCCCCCCCCTTCCATCAGTCCAATCAATTTATCATCAACGCTCAATCTTAAGAGCACAAAAAATCACCTCTGATCCCTCTCACCCTGCCCATCATTTGTTTCAACCGCTGCCCTCTAGGAGGCGATATCGATCTCTACCCACCAGAACATCCCGTTTCAAGAACAGTTTCTTCCCTACAGTCATAAGGACTCTGAACTCTTTGCACTGAATGTACATTACAGCCTTGTCTGTCTTTTTGTTGTCTGTTATTACTGTAGTTGTTATGGATATGTTTCTAATCATTTGTTTTCATGTGTGCTGTCTTTGTTGTATGATGTGTGTTGTTAATGTCCTTTGTAACTTTTGTCATAGCTGAGTGCTGTACCGACAGCAAATTCCACCAACTTGGTTGTGTGGTCATTAATAAATAAATGAAATAAATGAAATGAGGATGCTGAGGTTGGAACTACCAGGCAGAAGGCCTAGAGGAAGACCAAAGAGACGATTCATGGATGTAGTGAAGCAGGACATGAAGGTAGCTGGTATAAGAGAAGAAGATGCAAAGGATAGGGTGAGATGGCGGCAGATGATTCGCTGTGGCGACCCCTGAAGGGAAAAGCTGAAAGGAAAAGAAGAAGAAGAATAAAACAAGAATAAACAATAAGTCAACTAACCTTTCCGATCATCGACTGTGGCAAAGATATCACGTGGGTGCAAAGATGTCACATGGGCAGGTATGAGGTGGTGCGTAACAGAAAAAGAGGAGGAGGAGGAGGAGGAGGAGAATTTTGCGCATGTGCACACTATGAATGCCAGCCAGGAAAGGCTCGTGGTGAGCTCCCACAAGGCCAGTGCTTCTCAAATAGTGAGGCGCAGGGTAATGCCAGGCGTATGACCCTGGGGAACATGCTTTTTTGCCACACTGTACTAGAATTAAGTGTAATTGCACATCCTCTACAGTAGGTGGCAGTGGCACTCTCACTGTGTTCCCTATGATGTAGGGAAAAAGCACGGAGCAAACGATATGAAGTGCAATAAACACTATTTATAGTCACGTGTGGGGTGCTGGGGGAGGCGTGAAATTATTTTTATTTCCTATAGAGGGTGTCACAGAAAATAATTGAGAAGCATTGCACAAGACATTCTCAGAGCGCGGAGAAATACACGCGGAAGAATACAAGGCTGATTGGCCTGAAAAAGCCATTTCCCCAGCAGAGCTCG
>CM045748.1:30957859-30962859 GCA_024760905.1 Plotosus lineatus
AGAGTGTGTATTATTCATACAGATGATGTTCTGAAGCAAAACCATGCATTTTAATCAGAGCATTTCCTGCTCGAATGCACCATACATAATAACGAACGCGTGTACTCCGCCCATGTGTCACATTTGAGGTTTTTTCAGCAATGAGGTTTAACACAGGGCCGTACAGTGGTGTGCTGGTTAGCACATGTGTGTCACAGCAAGAGGGTTCTGGGTTCAAGTCCTGGACTGGTGCGTTTCTTTGTGGCGTTTGCTGTCCTTTCTGTCGGTCCCACGGTCCAATGACATGTACATCAGGCTAATTGGTCGAGTTGGGAATCAGCCTTGACTTTTTGGTAGTTGGGTGAAGTGAGTGAACAGGCTGAGTGGAGTAATTTATTTGTAATTTAAAGAGGATTGTGGTGTCCAGTCAGATAGAAATATGAACGCTTCCTTGAACATCACGCCATGCACAACGCACAGTAAACACAGCAAGCCGGCAGGTGAGCTGCGACGTAGGCAGGTAAAAGTATGGGGGAGGTTGTTGTTGTTGTTGTTGTTGTTGTTTTCTGGTGACAATAGGCAAAAAATATGTTTTGAGAAATATCGATATCAATAAAGTCACATTATTCATTCATGTTCTAAACCATTTAATCCTAATTAGGCTCACAAGGAGGATGGTGCCCATCTCAACCGACTCCAGATGAGGGAAGAGTACACCCAGGACAGCTCGCCAGGCCATCGTGGGGCAGAAACACGCTGACAGCTATGCAGCTCCACTTGGAAAAAGTCAGCAATGGTTCTTTTACATGAACCTCCCACCACAGGCCGTGAGAGACATGTCCAGCCTTTGGTAATCCAGTTAGCTACACTGGGGGACAGCAGTGATAACCCGGTGATAGTGTGGTTGAAACATCAGAACTTGGGATCAACAACCCAGCAGCCTACCACCAGGCCACAATATTCTATAAATTTGGTGGTGGGTTATATTAATAAGGTACTTGAGCTTTGGCTTGATCGTCCCAACACTAAAAACTGGCTTTTCCAAATTTTGCCCTAGGTGTGAGTGTACTGGGTGTATGTTGGCCCTGTAATGGACTGGTGAACTGTTCAGTGTGTACACCACCTTTGAGTTGGCTGAGATAGGCTTCAGCCTTTCCACGACACTAATAGAAAAAAAGCAGAACGCATGACTTGGAGGCTCCTATTTTGTTCTATTTCCCACACAGCAATGCAAAAATTTCTGAAATCATAAATAATCTGAGTCCGGTCCTGAGCAGTGTTCACGTCCTGATGAAAATAAAGTTCCTTAACATGCAGAGCTTCTTTATTTCAACTTTATTTCACTATGATATTTTAGGGTCGCCTTATCTCCATGTTATGGACATAACTTTTCAAAACGATGTTCATCCAAGCACTTCAAATTTCATCCGTCCAGGGGGAAAGTGCTGGCAGAGCAAAAAAAAAAAAAAAAAAAAAATGGATAGTGAGATTAAGACAGAACAGAACAGAGGGTTAAGAGTGCAGACGGCGTAACGGCAGACTCGGCTCCTGCTGTGCTTTTGATGGATGTGACAACCGTATGCAAATAAAGATGCAAAAACAAAACAAAAGCATCAAACAAACTCCACACACTTCTGTACTACCACCTTTGCAAGGCACTTCCTTTAACATAATTCATAATCCTGCCAATCCAGCCGCCCTAAATCTAATTCTAATCATAACTTTAATAACATCAAAGAAACCAAGGACTTCTGTTTTTATTTCATTTTCATTTTATGGGGATCAGTTACATGTTCTCACAAAGTCAACATTCTAAGACATTCCTTTCCTTGTGGGGACATTTGGCTCCCAGAAATATTCTCTCTCTCTCTCTCTCTCTCTCACTCACACACACACACACACGTTGGAAAATCCCCATTCCCAACCAAGTCTAGGGTTTTACATACTACACTGATTGTCTTACATTTAATGTATGTGTGTGTGTGTGTGGTTCGAACTGTAATACTGTACTAGGTTCTTATTCCAAATGCAAATTTTGACTTTGAAACCACAATTCCTGCTATTAAAGCAGGCATTTGTTTTCTTAAGTAAGTGGAATTGCATCCTGAATTCACACACACACACACACACATATGCACACTCGCACGCGCACACACACACACACACACACACATGTGTGTGTGTGTGTGTAATTTAGGGAGGTGCCATAGGGTCCTTGTTTGATTCCAGGATCAAGTTACACTATGAGGATTATTATGTGCACATGGGGTTTTCTGAAAGTTTCCCATCCTCACCCGCATTATTCCAAGAATAAACTCCAGATACTCCACGGCTCAGACCACAAAATGTGTTTACTGATGATGAGCAGATAGAGTTTGGATTGACGTACTGTAATCACCGGTGTTTGGGGGTCTGTCTCTCTGTCATTTTGTCTGTGAACAAAACCCTGACCACACCCATGCATGGATTTTCATTAAACTTGGGGACACGAACCCTACCGGAGTCCCAGAGATTCTTTACTTTTGTAATGTCAAGGTCAAAGCTCAAGGTCAGAGCAAGAAGTACATTTTTGTATCTGGAGCATGTACAACTCTGAAACGAGTGCTGATAGACATGTCGTTACTATGGAACACTTATATGGAGCCGTACATGAACTTTCAAACGAGATAATTACCAAACCCCAGCCAGCTCGAAAATTCGTCAACCATCTTGTCACATCCTATAAGACATGTTGTAAGATGAACACATGGGTAATTACAGCCAGCACCCATATACTGTACTGGGGCCGGTAACATAGTGGTTATGGTGCTGCGCTCATGATCAGAAGGTTGTGTGTTCAAATCCCAGTGAGACCCCCCCCCCCCCCATTGTGCTAACACCCCCGGGCAAGGTCTCAACCACAAGTGTGCCTCTGTTCACCCAGCAGTATAAATGGGTACCAGTAAAATATACTGGGAAGGTAACCCGCAATGGACTGGTGTCCCATCCGGGAGGAGTTGAACTCCTTGTAGCCCCACGCTACGGAAACCGGGAATAAGCACCGGTGCGATGAGTCACTAGGCTCGGGTGTAAAAATCCCAGACTTACCCGTATGCTGTAGGGTGTATTTACCACACTGTCCACGCTGCATGGCGGTGGTACTTTACACCCGCGTGACGAGTGCTGCTCGAGTTATTCTAGTTGTAGTCCTCCTGCTACTTTTGTCTGTTTTTGTTTTCCGCCATATTTTGAATGATTTTCACTGTTGTACTGAATGACTAAACATTTATTTTCTCTCTCACCATCATTTTTTTATGCCCCCACCAACTACCAGTGGGGCATATAATGTCAGCCAGTTCCATCCTTCTGTCATTCCATGGTAACGCTTGTCCGGGATAAATCTACTGAAGTACAACACCTATGAATATCACATCCGGCACACGGACACGTGATATACATGCAAATAGTTCAGTGAATGGCCGAGTGTCATGTGACCTTGACCTTTGACCTGCAACATAGAAAATTCTTGCAATTGTAAATAAAAGCAGTTTGATCGATTTTAAAGGATTGTTGGATTTTACTCTAATTTATTACAATGGGAATAGTACATAACCATTCTATTAACTTTTAAATGATAATAGTTTTTATTCTAATTCAGTTCATAGCACAGACATCGACACGTTCTAGTTATTTATTTTATGCTTTAAGGAAAGGGAGCTGATCACAGCATACCAGTTGGAGTCTTACTGAAGTCTATTAACTGAACAATGAGTTGTCTTTGTAGAAAAACTGTAAAACCAAGCACAGCTTTACACCCAACCTGGGACCCTTTGGATTTAAACTCTTGGGGTCCCCCCCCCCCCCTTTTATGTTATTCAGTGAAAAGCTTTCGACTGACATTCCTATAATGAGATCTCAATGTAAACCTCCTCCATCACACCCTTCCTCAAAAGCTCAATAAACATAACGACTTCTCAACAAATTAAACAAACAAACCCAGTAGCACTGTGCCTTCGTAAACGCAGCGGCTCCTCTGGCTTACCGAGAGCTTTAAGCAACAAATTATTCAGAGATACACGAGTTACTGGTGATATTGTGGACTGAGCTGGTAATGATGTCACGTTACTATACGCCTGTTACTGATAATCAGCTGTAATGTTTGCTAAAGGAAATGAAGGGCCTGTAGCTCAGTGGAGACGGCAGGAGATTGGCACCAGATGGTTTTAAAAACACAGAACACTTGAGGGTTGAGATTCAAAGTCACAGCTTTCTGATTACAAAAACAGGAACAACACTGGATCTATTTTGAGCTCAGTGAAGAAGAGAGTACATCAGTTAGTGACAAAAAGCTATGAAAACAGCAAGTCATTTATCCATCTGTCAAATCGCTCTATGGAATACGGGGAGGCTGGAGCCTATCTCACCCGACACTGGTACAGGGCCAGGTAGATACACCCTGAACAGCATGCAGATCAAATCCAGGGTCAACTGCAACCATTCAAACTCACACTCACACCGAGGGGCAATTTGGAAAAGCTAATTGAGGGAAAAAACTGGAGAACCTGAAAGGAAACCCTCACAAGCACGGAGAGAGCATGCAAACGCCACATCCTGTAGAAACACCCTCACCCAGGCCGGAACTGAAAACCAGCGGCTTCTTGCTGTGAGGTGGATGTGCTAACCACAACACCACTGTCTCACTGCACATGATGTCATCAACGGAAAAAATCTATCAGGAATCGAATCCAGAAATAAATGTACAGTGGTACCTTGTCCCTTTTAACGAATTTTCCATGATACAAGCTTCGAGCCACCAAAAATCTCCCCATCCAACCAGAAAAATTTTGCTTTACGAGCTCTGCTGGGGAAATGGTTTTCCCGACGATTAGCCTCGTATACTTCCGTGTGTATTCCTCCGCGCTCCGAGAATGCCTTGTGCAGTGCTTCTCAAATATTTTCTGTGATGCCTCCTATAGGAAGAAAAAAAAAAAAACATTTCACCCCCCCAGCGTGCGGGTATAAGTCGTGTTTACTGCACTTCG
>CM045748.1:30967859-31090359 GCA_024760905.1 Plotosus lineatus
ATATATATATATATATATGAGGCACTCCACCGAATGTAGGCGCTTGTCGCACGGACTACTTTCGAGAAAATGGCCAAAAAAGTAAAAGTGGTCGTTTTTTATCGAAATTCGGATTTTTGCATAAACCATTAAAACAAGTATTCCACTATCACTTGCTGAAGTGAAATCGACTAAAACTCACTAAAAACTAAAAAAATTTGTGATTATTCACCGAGTTCGGTACAAGACACACCATAATCCATACACTAGAAGAACGGTTTCAAAGTCATCTCTCCATTTTGGATACTGTTTTAATATTAAAATGCCGTTTCCGTGAATAAAATAAAGGTTATAAAGACAATATGCATGTAAACAATGCAGGCGAGTCGCTAAGGAAAGATCTGAAATGAGCACCCTGATTGGTGAACTCGGTCACATGCTCACATTGCACATGCTCAATGCCCGTCACATGTTAACTTCCTGTTTACTTCCTGACTCTAGTATACCGCACATGGAACTTATCTCTGACTTTCTCTTCAATAACAGTAAGTAAGTTTATTTATAAGATTGTGAAAACACATAATTTCTGGAAAAGGAGAGTGAAATGTCATCTGTGATGTCTCGCAGCATTTGTATACATGTGTAATCTTGTGTGGACGGGACATGCTGGATCGTGGGTTGTTTAGTTTTGTACGAAAATTGGTCAAGACCTGAAAAATACTTAAATGTTTAATTCCTTTTACATATAAACAAACTGATGATGACGATGCCAGCTGTGTTGATGAAGATTTTGATGTTGATGAAGAAGAGGCATCTGTTAATAAAAGTGTGATGACTGGTGTTTGTGAAGAAGATGTGATTTTATCTGCTGAGCAGGATATAGATGAAGATGATGATGCTGAGGGCGGAGTTGATGAATCTTACTTGTATAAAGAGATCAGAGAGTTTTGTTATATGGTTATCTTTTATATATAGTTTTCTTAATTTCAGTGTGATTGTTTGAACCTGACAGTGTTTTTTTTCAATCAGTATCATTTGAAGGCATCTGAACCTTTATATAAAGGTCAAATACTGATCTTATTGGAATAAACAGAAATGAAAAAAAAAAAGTCGTTTTTTTTGTTAAGTTTTTGGGGGTTACCACGGTGACTGATTGGTATAAAAGGGGCGTGTCAGATTAAAATGAGGATGATTTCACTTATCTCTTCATAAAACTCTTCCTAGACATGTTTTCTAAAAGTTTATATGGCTGAAGTGAATAAAAATGTTTGGTTGCTAAGGACTAATGATGTTGGAAGAAGTGCAATCTTTGTGCTCATTTTTCTCTAAAACGTCTTTTGAAATTTTTAGTTGGATGCTGACACAAGAAATGGCATCGCTCGCTCAGTTTTCAAGGGATTCACAAACTCTTTGCTGCACTTTGCAGCTTTGGGTCTCCTCTATCTGACTGTGTAAAAATCTCAGTTTTCATTTTTGGACCCAAGAGCCCACTTTCAGTGGAGTGGCTCACATATACTAGTCCTTCTCAAAAAATTAGCATATTGTGATAAAGTTCATTATTTTCTGTAATGTACTGATAAAAATTAAACTTTCATATATTTTAGATTCATTGCACACCAACTGAAATATTTCAGGGCTTTTATTGTTTTAATTCTGATGATTTTGGCATACAGCTCATGAAAACCCAAAATTCCTATCTCAAAAAATTAGCATATCATGTTCAGGTAGTGTAAACGAGCTATTAACCTAATCATCTGAATCAACCAATTAACTCTAAACACCTGCAAAAGGTTCCTGAGGCTTTTAAAAACTCCCAGCCTGGTTCATTACTCAAAACCACAATCATGGGTAAGACTGCCGACCTGACTGCTGTCCAGAAGGACATCATTGACACCCTCAAGCAAGAGGGTAAGACACAGAAAGAAATCTCTGAGCGAATAGGCTGTTCCCAGAGTGCTCTATCAAGCCATCTCAGTGGGACGTCTGTGGGAAGGAAAAAGTGTGGCAGAAAACGCTGCACAGCCAGAAGAGGTGACCGGACCCTGAGGAAGATTGTGGAGAAGGGCCGATTCCAGACCTTGGGGGACCTGTGGAAGCAGTGGACTGAGCTACAGGTGCCGCATTCCCCGGGTCAAGCCACTTTTGAACCAGAAACAGCGGCAGAAGCGGCTGACCTGGGCTACAGAGAAGCAGCACTGGACTGTTGCTCAGTGGTCCAAAGTACTTTTTTCGGATGAAAGCAAATTTTGCATGTCATTCGGAAATCGCGGTGCCAGAGTCTGGAGGAAGACTGGGGACAAGGAAATGCCAAAATGCCTGAAATCCACTGTCAAGTACCCACAGTCAGTGATGGTCTGGGGTGCCATGTCAGCAGCTGGTGTTGGTCCACTGTGTTTTATCAAGGGCGGGGTCAATGCAGCTAGCTATCAGGAGATTTTGGAGAACTTCATGCTTCCATCTGCTGAAAATCTTTATGGAGATGAAGATTTAATTTTTCAGCACAACCTGGCACCTGCTCACAGTGCCAAAACCACTGCTAAATGGTTTACTGACCATGGTATTACTGTGCTCAATTGGCCTGCCAACTCTCCTGACCTGAAGCCCAAAGAGAATCTGTGGGATATTGTGAAGAGAAAGTTGAGAGACACCAGACCCAACACTGTGGATGAGCTTAAGGCCGCTATCGAAGCATCCTGGACCTCCGTAACACCTCAGCAGTGCCACAGGCTGATTGTCTCCATGCCACGCCCGCATTGAAGCAGTCATTTCTGCAAAAGGATTCCCCACCAAGTATTGAGTGCAGAACTGAACATAATCATTTGAAGGTTGCCTTTTTTGTATTGAAAGCACCTTTTTTTTTATTGGTCGGATGAAATATGCTAATTTTTTGAGAGGGATTTTGGGTTTTCATGAGCTGTATGCCAAAATCATCAGTATTAAAACAATAAAAGCCCTGAAATATTTCAGTTGGTGTGCAATGAATCTAAAATATATGAAAGTTTAATTTTTATCAGTACATTACAGAAAATAATGAACTTTATCACAATATGCTAAATATATACATATATATATATATATATATATATATATATATATATATATACCTGACAGGTGGGAATTGGACACGACTAAATTAATGAGAAAATGGGAAAAAAACCCAAAACAAACAAATAAATAATTATATAATCAATGAAAATCAATAATGAATGAGAAGTAAAGGATTAAGACAGAGGAAGTGTTTTTTGTTTGTTTTTACAGCTGTTGAGAAGGTACAATCTCATTAATACAAGTCTTATTTGAAATATATTTATGTTTAATGCACACTTTCATCCTAGGAGCCCAGAGTTCTAACATGGGATGACCAAACAGAATTTCTGACTGAAATTGACCCTATTAGAGTAATATGATGGTATTGTGCTTTGATCCATGGTGGCATTCACACCTGCACACACAAGCACATTTATACCCAACATCTGTATACACACCTGTATACAAAGCACTCCACACCTCCACTGATAACAGCTGGGTGCATTTAAATAAGTTTGTCATCTATTGTCCTGTTTTAAGCCTTTTCTTTTCATACATGAACAACTTCTTCACACATTTTCGGGTCAAGTGACCATATTTACACTTTTGAGAATAAGAGTTTTCACATGCAAAAATTCTAAAATGCACTCCCACCTATTCTGATATGAGGTGCATCGAACCCCAACATGTGCATACTAACAAAACTACTTTGTTCAGATTGGGGTTTTTTTGTAAATCTAAATTCTTTATGAAATACATATTAATGGAACGCAGACAAAAAGAAATCAGCTTTTAGATCCATCACAATAAAAGTTTAAATTCATCCCATTGGATTATTTTACAATAAAACCTCACTAACTGTTTCTTAAACCTGGGATTTAAACTCATTTTTACGGAGGGACACATCCCGAAATTTCTAGTTAATGGTCGATGCAAAGAATGTATGATAATTATATATTTTAAAAGCTCAGCTCTGGCCATGACAATAAACATCTACAGAAAGCCCCCGATATTCACGAGGATTACATTCCTCCTCACCCGCGGATCCCAAAAATCCGCAAAATACTGATGCGGTTTTAAAACCCTATGTATGATATATGCGCTAAAATCTGCTTGTTAAACCCATTCTCTCGCCAGTCTTACTCATTCATATAGTAATAATGCAGTAAAATGCAGCAATGATTAAATAAAAACTTTTTAATTTTGTACTGTGATAATATTCATGAATAAATAAAGCGCTTAGGTTGAGATGGTTTGGACATGTACAGAGGAGGGATAGTGAGTATATTGGTCGTAGGATGCTGAGGTTGGAACTACCAGGCAAAAGGCCCAGAGGAAGACCAAAGAGAAGATTTATGGATGCGGTGAAGGCGGACATGAAGGTCGTTGGAGTAAGAGTAGAAGATGCAGAGGATAGGGAGAGATGGAGGCAGATCATTTGCTGTGGCGACCCCTGAAGGGAACAGCCGAAAGGAAAAGAAGAAGAAGAAATAAAGCGCTTAGGCTCCTTACGAGAAGCTGGAGAAGATGCAGGGTGTTTGAGTGACATCATAGCGCTTAAATAATTAAAAACACACTAAAAAAATGTGAGTTCACAATTCAAGTAATCACATTGATACCATGTGCGCGAAGGAGAAAAAAGAGGTGTACACATCATCTGCAACCAATCAGCAGGAGGGAGAAACAAAAGCTCTCAATAATTGGCTAAATTTGAATCACGTGCCAGTAATATTGTGATGATGCATATGTATAATTTGCTGGGGCTACCACTAATTTAGTGCTTCTCAAACAGTGGGGCGTGCCCCCCTTGGGGGGACTGGTGTGATGCCAGGAGAAGAGCGTATGACCCTGGAGATCATGCTTTTTGCCATACTGTACTAGAATTAAGTGAGGTTTTTAAAATTATTTAATGATTTTTATTTTTAATGTTAATAAAGATACAATGTTATACAAAGTTGTATTCATAAGACCCCTTATAAAAAAAAAGGGAAAAAGCTGAAAGGAAATCTCATAGTCACACAGGGCGCTGGGGGCGTGATTTTTTTTTTTTTTTCTTCCTAGAGAGGGCATCACAGAAAACAATTGAGCAGCACTGTGCTAATTTAAAAACATTATGAAAAAAAGCCTTTGAGAGCAAAACCCGCGAGTATGTGAGGCCACGAACAGTGAACTGTGAATGGGCGGGGCTTACTGTATTTATTTCTATAATGAACTAAATGGCCAAGAAAAATATCTTACAACATGCTAAAATTGGTTACACCCTTATGTCTCATTTGTTAAACTTTTCAATCCAACTTCTTGTGTCCCAGCAAGGCTTGAGCCCATCTCAGCCAACACTGTGCAAAGGAGGGGTTCACCAGTCCCTCACACACACACACACACACACACACACACGCGTACACACGCGCGCACTCATTTACACTTAGATGCAATTTGGAACACAGTCTGTTAGTCGAATGTGCATGTCTTTGGACACTGGGAGAACACAAGTGTACCTGGAGAAAACCCACGCACACATGAGGAGACCATACAAACTTCACACAGAAACACCCTGATAGAGTCTGGAACTCGAACCCAGAACCTTCTTGCTGTGAGGTGGACATGCTAACCACTAGGCCACCTTGTCGCCCACCTTATGTGACACATACTTCAGGCCCGCCCAAGTCCATTTTATACAGGAATATATTGAAAATCTATTTCAATTGGAAGCAGTGACTTTAACGATGTATTAAAATAATCTCAGGGGTGTGTGAGCGTAAATAAAAAATGAAATGATTTAATATTTGTGTTGTGAAATGTAAAGTTCAGTGAGTTCATCAGAGGAAAAGATTTCAGAACAAGATGGAGATGAGATCAGTTTGAAGAAATACAAAAGGATCTGTGAGCAGAACAGAAAATTCTCGAATTCAACCCAGTCGAGGATCAGAACAGGATTCAGACTGAGAGTGACTCAGAAGGGAGAGAATGACTGCAATGTTCGAAATGCTTATAAAAATGTCTTGAAATGAATGATGACTGGATTTCTTAAAAAAAAAAATCCAGATGATTCATTTTCCTGAAACGATGACATGTTGAGTACAGAAGGTTATTATTTTTTTTGGAAATAAGAATGTTAAGATTAATAGGGGTACTGAGTTTTTCTTGAGAAGAAAATTTCTCACTTTTTTTTTAAATCATCAAACCACTTGAGTGTGTGTCTTTGTTTGTGTGTGTGCGTGTGTGTGTGTGTGTGTGTGTGTGTGTGTGTGTGTGTGTGTGTGTGTGTGTGTTTGTCTGTGGGTGTGTGTGTGGGGGTGGGGGTGTAGGTGTGTGTGTGGGTCTGTGTGTGTGTGGGGTGGGGTGTAGGGGTGTGTGTATGTGTGTGTGTGTGTGTGTGTGTGAGGGTCTGTGTAAGTGTGTGTGTTCAGGAAGGTGTTTACAGTAAAAGAGGAAGATGCTCAGGAGGAAACGAAGCAGTGGAGCATGAAAAAAATAAAAGTGAGTGTAATGGTTGTGTTTTCATTTAAAATCTAATGTTTAATCTGATTAAAAAACAATTTAATGCTTAAAACAGATTCCAAACACAATAAATGCATTTATATAAAGGAGCAGAGAGAGAGAGAGAGAGATACAGCGGAGGTCAACAGGTGAGTGAGAGAGAGAGAGATAGAGAGAGAGAGAGAGAGAGAGAGAGGGACAGGGAGAGAGAAAGACAGAAAGAGGGACAGAGAAAGGTGGGAGGGGGAGAGAGAGAGAGAGAGAGAGAGAGAGAGAGAGAGAGAGAGAGAGTGATAAGGAAATAGAGGGAGAGAAACAGAGGGAGAGAGCGACAGAGAGAAAGACAGTATCATAAAAAGGAGAGAAAGACTGAAAAATGGAGATGAAGAGAGTGTATGTGTGTGAGAGACTGGAAGAGGGAAAGTGAATGAATGACTGGGAGAGAGGGGGGAGAGAGGAAGAGAGAAAAAGTGAGAGAGAGTTGTGGAAATTGTATTACATGGTTAGAACTGCACACAACATGAGAAGAAGAGATTCTCTTTCATAATGTATCTCCATCCATCCAACCAGCCATCGACTGAGCCTATCTCAGTCGCCCCAGGCGAAGGCAGGGTACACCCTGAACAGCCCACAAATCCATCACAGGGCAACACACACACACACACACACACACACACACATACACACACACATACACACTTTTCTGACCTACACTAATCAACAGCCAAGTTCTTGTTAATTAGAACAACTCCATGTGGAGCAAGCTCACCTTTCTCCTCCTCCTGCTTCTTCAAACCAACAGTCTTCGGCCTGCCCCGCCCTCTCCGGATGGTATCTGATTGGCTGTTGGAGCGGGACCGCCTCCTGTTCTCCATATCATTAGTGGATGTCAAGTTGTTTTTCTCCCTTCTTATTCTTTCCGGTCGTCTTCTCTTTGAGTCTGATTTATCTGACAGGAGACCAGAGTCAGAAAGAAAAAAAGAACAAAAGCTTTACTTTCAATGGGTGCAAACAATAAATTCAAACATAAACAAGTAAAAAAATGGCATCAAAGACAAGGTACGACACTGTTAACCCAAAGATCACAAGTTCGAATCCGGTTTAATGCCACGGCCGTCCGTAGCCGGGAGTCCATGGGAGCTGATTGACCGAGCTCTCATGGAAAGGAGGGACAGCATACGCCCACTTCTTCGTCACTCACAGCGATCGCCAGCCAATCCCATGCGTCTGTGA
Source organism: Plotosus lineatus (assembly GCA_024760905.1). Lineage (NCBI taxonomy): Eukaryota > Metazoa > Chordata > Actinopteri > Siluriformes > Plotosidae > Plotosus > Plotosus lineatus. Next base: position 30,975,576 of record CM045748.1, read on the forward strand.
ATCATTCGTACAAGGAGGTGAATAGCGCTTTCCCTCCGAGTGTTAGACCCGCCCCCAAATACGCATGCACAGCAGTTTGAAAAGAGGCAGGTGGCTAACACTGCATGTAATGGAGGGGGTGTGTTCATGCTTTTGCCTCTCCCTGGCCAGTGATAGTCATGTGATAGATAGATATTAAGGAGGGTTACTGTTCCCCCCTTTCCCCCCCAATAAGTCTGCATCGCCTGATGTTCACAATGACTTTTTTTTTTTTTTTTAAACCTGGCAGCAGTGTGTCTCCTCCCCAGGTGACTGCAGTGTGACGTTTCTTTACAATACTGCAGGAATCCTGATCTTGTCAATAACCCGCCCTAACAGGAACAGCTCTGTTCTACAGCTTTACTGATTCACTTCTTCTGTCGGTGTCAGCGCGGCGCTCGGGTAAAATCCTGGCGAAACACTTTAAACACGGCACAGTGTTCACTCTCTTCACTGCTAAACCAACAGCGCTTATCAAAACGGCAATATTTATTTAAGATAATACGATTAAGCATGAAACAGGGAATAAAACCAGTCTGAAACTCAGCGAGTGCCGCTGAGCCTCAATAAAATCCTGACCCACTTGAAAATCGAGCAGTTATTCTTAGCGTAAGCTCAGTATAAATAGTCCATCCTGCGTCGAGAACAAGCCGCTAACGCTGAAACATGAGCACTCAAAGCAATAAAAACCCCTCTGAACACACTTCCTCTCATACAGAGGAGAAAAATAAACCTTCATTAATCATCAAGTCAAACTTCAGCTGCAAAGAGGTTCTGACCTAGAATTCAGTGTCAGCACTGTTTTATGTGAAATAAAGAGCAGAATTATTGATCGTGCCACTGATTGAAACGCTTTAAAGCTCTGATACAATGAGGCCTGTGTTTAACATTCCACTCATAACTACGAGGCGAGCGTCAGCCAGCGGTTACGCATTCAAACCTCAGAAATATGCTGCGACAGTCAGCGCTTTAATGTGAAATACACACTGCAGAAGTGTTTGTCTTCTACTTAATGCATTCAGAACGCGGGACTCACTCAGTGCGTGTGTGCCCGGGGGTTATTTATATATTTAATAATATATATGATAAAATTTAATAATATATTTAATAAAAACCTCACCTCTTATCTATTTTTTAAATTCCATACAAAATCTCACTTTATATTTCTAAGATTTATTCAATTGAAGATGAAAGAGTGTAATTTAATCCGGTTATGAACAGGAAAGAACTGGAATTGGAAATATTCATATCACTCCAACACCCAAACAAACAATTTGCAAGTAATTTTTCTGCAACTGAATAATCAGAAGGTTTGTTTTTAGTTTTTTTCCAGGTTATGGTTTAATCTGGCACTTACTCTCTATTTATTTATTTTGTCCTGCAGTCGAAACATGCCATGCATGTTTTTTAATGAATAAAGTATTGTTCCCTAAAGGATATCGGCACATTTCGAAATATTACGTATATATAATGAAAAATTTTAATTGCTTTAATATCATGATCTTCATTTTCTGTATCTCAAAATATTTACTGGAACAGTTGAAATATTAGGATTTTATTTTATTGTTCCAGTCCAGGTCTAATCTAATCGGAATGGAATCCCAATCTGCTTAAGGAGGCGTTAAAGAGATTGATGAGAGAAATCAGATTTTCGGCTTTTATTTGGAAAATGAACATCTGACCTTTCAAAACACTTTCGAATGTGGCCTTTAATCTAATGAATGTCCCGACACATAATGATCTAACATCAGTGAGAAGCGTGTGTAGGCAGACAAACAGCTATATAAATATATAAACAGAACCAACATGTAGATAAAGAGCACAGCCAGCAGAGAAACAAACAGCCTGACAAGAAAAGAAGCAGAGAGAGACCAGCCAGCAGAAATACAATCCAGCAGAGAAGCAGAGAGACCGGTCAGCAGAAATACAGATCAGCAGAGAAGCACAGAGACCAGCCAGCAGAAATTCATATCAGCATAGAAGCAGAGAGACCGGCCGGCAGAAATACATACCAGCAGATAAGCAGAGAGACCGACCAGCAGAAATACAGATTAGCAGAGAAGCACAGAGACCAGCCGACAGAAATTCATATAAGCAGAGAAGCAGAGAGACCGGCCGGCAGAAATACAGACCAGTAGAGAAGAAGAGAGACCGGCCGGCAGAAATACATCCAGCAGAGAAGCAGGGAGACCAGCTGACAAAGACACGGGCTTGCAAAGAGAACGCCCAACAGAGAGACTGACTGGCAGAGACACAGGGAGACACCGACTGGCAATGTGATCGACCAATAGTGAGACCGATCAACAGAGCGGCAGAAAGACCGACCGGCAGAAATACGGACCAGCAGAGAGACCAGCTGGCAAAGACACAGGCTGGCAGAGAGATCGTTTGACAGGAAAACGGACCAGCAGAGAAGCAGGGGAAAAAAGGCCGGCAGAGACGCAGAGAGACCGGTTGGCAGAGACACCAGCTGGCAATGAGTTCAACCAATAGAGAGCTTGACCGATAGAACCAGAAAGACTGACCGGCAATAATACTGACCGAAAGAGATATCAACCAATAGGGAGACAGACCAGCAGGGAGACCGGCTGACAGAGAAGCAGAGAGACTGCCAGGCAGAGAGAAAACAACCAAACGATGATATTTTTAGATACAGTCTATGAGATATTGCAGCAAAGCATAAACAAATATTAGGAAATAAACACAGTGACAGAAGGAAAGATAGTGCAAGGAGAGGAACTGGGGATTTAAGTACTATTCCATTATTACTGTATTTGCAAAATCTACTCAAGAAAAATGAAATTAAACCCAACCTGAATATCGTCTGAAACCATTCACAAGAACTTCCTAAGGCAAGAAGTTCTAACGAACAGGTACTTTCACATTAATCAGAAATGCGGTTCACTTCCTGGAACAAATATCAATCATCAACATCCAGTCTAATATCAGCTCCATGATTAGTTTATTATCGGTGCTGACACAGTGTGCTTATTTATCTGTAGAACACCTTTACTCTATTTTAATCTTTAAAAAAAACATGTTTAGTGTCACACCGGGGTGTGAAAACAAGGTTGGTACACAAGGCATTTATTAACAAAAATCATTTTGTTTCTGCTGTAGGAATAAATAAAAATTATACTGAATGAGAGGCCGCTATCACTGTCCAGTCTTCCAAGTAAACCAACCTGCCCCCAACTGGCTGACAGAAGTAAAATAATAATAATAATAATAATAATAATAATAATTTGTGGTTAAATTGCGGTGGGTAATCTGGAAGGCTAACAAAATTTCAAAGTAGCATCTCTTCAGGTCTCCAACTGCACACTCCCCGCCCCTTTCAAAGCCAACACACACACACACACACACACACACACACACACACACACACACACACACAGTCTGACTGCATGTTCGTGTACAAGCAGGGAGACATGACAACATTTGATTGGATATTTCCCTGCAGACCACAGGGCAGTGATTGGTCGGTGTTTTTCCAGAATTATGGCAGCCACAGATGACGGATTTTCTTTTTCTAACCTCAGATCATGTCAGTTACTGAGTGGTGTCGGGTGTAAAGGTCATTTTAACCAATATAACAGTTCCTGTGTATAGCTAAAACTTTAACAACCCCAACTTTAATCATGCTCATGACAACTAATCCTGACCCACATGATCATGAAATAATCACTGCAGGCCGGGAACTTTGTTTTATCATCATTACACTTTATTAAAGATCCTCAGGCTTTCAAGAGCACAACAAAAATTATCTTTGGAATCATTATTATTTATTAACTACTGATCATGACAGGGCCTCAGATCTTGTAGTTATTATTATTATTATTACTACAGTATTATAGCAACACAAAAACACATGTCTTTATTGTTTATGGCATTTCCTTTAATGGAAGTAATTATGAACTGGGATAATAAACACCACCATTATATTAATATTCATGTTCATAATAATATGCTCATTCCGATGTTAGTGTTACCATAGAAACAGATCATTCACTCTACATAACCCAATATGTTTATTTACCCCTTTTATTCTTCACTTACTATTTTATTCGCCCAGGAAGCTCTGTGATTTATGAGCATGCTGGGAGTGTGAGCAGTGGTGGCTCTGTAGTTAAAAATATATATAATATATCAAAGATAAACATGTAAAAACAATAAATAGTTAATACTACTACTACTACTACTACTAATAATAATAATAATAATAATTGTACATTAACATTAATAATAATTAATTATAAATAATAATAAAACAAGAATAAACAGTAAGTCAACTGCGCAAAGATGTCATGTGGGCAGGCATGAGGTGGCGCATAACAGAGGAGGAGGAGAACTTTGTGCATGTGCATGCTACAAGCCACTGAGGAAAGGCTCATGGTGAGCTTCCACAAGGTGAGTGCTTCTCAAATAGTGGGGTGTGATGCCAGGGGGTACACATATGACCCTGAGAAACATGCTTTTTTGCCATACTGTACTAGAATTAAGTGTAATTGCACATCCTCTTCAGTAGGCGGCAGTGGCGCTCTCACTGTGTTCTCTATGGTGTAGGGAAAAAGGACCAAGCAAACAATATGAAGGGTAATAAACACAATTTATAGTCGCGCACAGGGCGCTAGGGGGGCATGAAATGTTTTGGGTTTTTTCTTCTTAGAGGGGGTGTCACAGAAAATAATTGACAAGCACTTTGCACAAGGCGTTCTTGGAGCACGAAGGAATACATGCAGAAGAATACAAGGCTAATCAGCCCTGAAAAGCCTTTTTTCCAGGAGAGCTCGTATATGAAAATTTTTGCTCATTGGACGGGGCAGATGTTTGGTGGAATCGAAGCTCGTATCATGGAAAATTCATGATAAAAGACACTCGTAACTCAAGGTACCACTGTAAAAGGAAGGCAGGGGGCATGCAAACAATGAAAGTTGAATGAAGGATGCTACGCTTTACTACGATTCCCTACTTCGATCACAATTGGCGTTAAGTCGTAATAAATTTGCCTTACAGCTAGAAGTTCAATTTGCTTGTCCTCCCCATGCCTGCCTGGGTTTCCTCTGGGAAGTTCCATTTCCAACCACATTCCAAAAACATGCACAGTCAGAGTAAGCACAGAGGCTTGACTATTTCAAAGGACCCTGCAATGGCCCGGCAATCTGTTCAGGGTATACCATGTCCTCACCCAGAATGGGCGCCAGTCTTCTTGTGGCCCTAATTTGGATTAAGCGGTTTAGAAGATGAATGGCAAAATTTTGACTGGCAAAACTTTTGTCCCAATCATTCAACCAGGTTTCCTCAAGAGCATCATGGATCGATCCAACAACCCCCACGTTCCTCGCAATTATGTCAAATCGTGGCAATCGTCAACATCGTGACCCCAGTGTAAACCTTTGGTAACATTATGCTGAAGTTAATGCAAAGCTAACGCTGAAGATAACCCTGTAGCTAATATCAAAATCATTCATATTCTTTTTAAACATGTTTTTTAATTATAAAGGTAAAAGTAACAACTATGTTACATGCCATATCTATATTTAGTGCACTGCTATATCATTACTGCTTCAGAAACGGAAACGTAGAATCAAAACTTTCAGGGAAACTCAATTTCTGCGTCTCCTTATACACGTACACCTGGTTGATCATTCACTCATCCATTTATCCATTATCTGAACCGCTTAATGCTAACTAGGATCACGGGGAGGCTGGTGTCCGTCTCAGCCGACTGTGGCCAAGGGTTTACCATCTATTTTGAATTTATATGGCCATAAAAACAAACAGCTCCACCTTTTATTGTATATGAAACTGCTCCAACTGAAAATGTCCTCATTTCTCATAAATCAGCTCAACTTAATCCTAATGAGAAAAAATTAACCGAGGTCCTGTTGTTTGTGTTTTTTTTTTTTAATAAAGCCATAATAAACTTAATGAGGCTCTTGAGGCCTAACTGCACCGTGCTGTAGGGGAAAGGAGAGTGATGAGGAGAAGGGAAAGTAGCATTTTTCAAGCAGGAATTAGTGAATCCTCCCCCCTTCTCCCCTCCACTCCACACTTCTCACTCAAGTGAACTGCAATTTCAGAAAGAAGCCACTAAAGCACTGCAGAGACGCTCGAAATCACGCAGTAACTCCACTGACTGGGAAACGTCCAATTTACACCCACTTACAGCAATATAAACACTCCAACTCTGCACTATTAAATGTATGGGGATCAGGGATCAGGACTGAATACAGATTTCTATGTTCTATATACGAATCATCTTTAAATAATCAGGTTGTTTGTACAACGGATTTCATTGAAGTGATTATTAGGTCACATGGTAGAATGATATCTTCCTTAATTTAAAGAATAATTGTGTTTTGATGTAGCATTTTCAAATCCACAAGTCAACGGTGTACAAAAATTGGTCTTACTTTAAATTAGAGATACATCCAAGTGAGAACTTTCTTATTATAATTAATATTATTCTCATAAAAAACAAGAACACTTTAATTTTTGGTGCTAATAGTGCTAATAGAAAATTTTCATGTCCAAACCATCCCAATCTAGCCTCTCTGACTTTGTCTCCAAAACATCTAACATGTGCTGTCCCTCTGATATACTCATTCCTGATCCTATCCATCCTCGTTACCCCAAAAGAGAACCTCAACATTTTCATCTTTGCTACCTCCAGCTCCTGTCTTTTCCCCAGGGCCACTGTTTCTAAACCATACAACATCGCTGGCCTCATCACCGTCTTGTACACTTTTCCTTTCATTCTTGCCGATACCTTCCTATCACACATCACACCGGACACTTTTCTCCATCCATGCCCTGAGATCGAATGAAGAGATTTAGTGTGTAATGTCTATTGTGTGTTTAATAATTATTTACCCAAGGCCAGGTGGATATACACTGGGTCTGAGGTGAATAATTATTATAATTTTTACTACATAATAACATAAGAAAAGCAAACCAAAACAAGATGTTCATGGTTTATTTTTACATTTTTAACTGTTAGTAGTAACTCAGATAAACACAAGTGCCACACTATGGGGCTTTCTTTGTTTTTGTTTTTTTTTTTTGCTTTTTTTGAGATCTTATCGAATTTCTAAGGTTATAGAATCGGTCATGTGACAAACCCTGTGTTTTTGTCTGTCATTTTAATTCAAGTATTATCCTACTTTTGCATGGTGGATAATATTCACTATGGCAAAACAAGACTAATCAGATCATACCGTTTCCGTATATTATATATACTCTTATTTTTATACAAATTAAATGTATACAAAATGTTTCCTTAAACTCATCATTTCCAAACAAAAACATTCATAACTACAACACCTCAAATGTGGTTGTTTGTTCTTTTACTCAATTTTAACTCTTAATTATTTTTTTTAATGTTATATGGAACATCTTCAAAAATGTAAAGTGGGCGGGACTTCATTTGGTCGAGATGATATCAGTGCTATTACTCATGTATCAAACAGAATGAGAAACCTGTTTCCTAATGCACCCCTTTTTCGGGTTAATTTACACTCACTGTTAATTAGGACTGGGAATCAGTAATCTGAGAAACTCACAACATGATACAATCACAATTCAATCTCAGCCGACGTTTGGTGAAGGCAGAGTACAACTTGAATAGATCGCCAAACCATTACATGACCAGTGCACATACACACACAACCATTCACACACACAAGCACATCTTGGGGTGAATGGGGCCAGCCATAACCTAAAGGTTAGAGAAATGGCTTTGGGACTGAAAGGTTGCTGGTTCAATTCCCAAACCAGCAGGAAAGATGTGTGGCAGTGGGGATGTGCCCTTGAGCAAGGTACCTCACCCCCAACTGCTCTCCAGGTGCCAGAGACCTGTAACCAATGAACCACCAGAATGGGTGGAGCGTGATCTTTCTTGCATCCTCCAGTTAAAAGCTATGTGGCTGCATTTTGAAACAGCTGGAGACATGGCAGGAAAGGCTGGCTGACTCCAAAATAAAGTGTATTGTAGTAATCCAGTTGAGACGTGATGAAGGCACGGATTACTTACTCGACGTGCTGTCATGAAAGGTTGGGTTTCATCTTTACTAATTTCTGTAATTTAGAAAACTGGTCATCCCTACTGCGAAAATTTGACAGTCCATCTTAGGACCCACATTTGTAACCGTAGACCTTAGATAGTGTCATGCAACCCAGATCTCCGTGAGGGAACTCACAGGAGCCACTGGGACCAAATACCATCACTTTAGTATTTTTTGTCATTAAAATTGAAAACATTAAGGGTCATCCAAGCTTTAATGACATTTAAGCAAAAAAGAAGAGGTGCAACTGAAAGACATCCCTCCGCTTTAGTGGTACACAAATCTGACTGTCGTCATGCTTTCTAGGCATAAGGAAGAACATAAAGTGTGAACAGCAGTGGCCCCAAGAGAGATCCCTGTGAAACCCCACATAAGAGGTGAATGGTGGAGGATTCAGAACCAGCAATGTTTACAATGTACAGATATATTGAAGCTTTACATTGTCTTTTCTGTCAGCATACAGTTTTCCTTCTTTCTAGTGTTAAGTGTGACAAGAATTATCTGAATTATCCACGAGTAGAATATTTCCAGCTTGATATGATTAGCAGGTCTGCAAATAATGTTTAATCTGCCAGTAGGAAATGTTGTAATATTTTGCCAAAATCTGCAATATTTACCTCCGCAAAAAAAATGGACATTTGGTATAGATATTGTAAACAAGGGTATCTGTAAACAAAATCCTGAGCACACCCAGACACAGAATTTCACTATTTTTTTCAGTGGACACAACCCTACTTGAGTCCCAGATATGACTTAATTTCAGAATGTCTGGGTCAAAGGTCACGGTCAGAGCAAGGCGAAATTAAATAAATTGGACTTACTTGCTGATATCTAAGAAACACAGTGACACAGACCCATAGATTCACTGAGGGACAGATAGGAAACCATACAGAGCACATGCAAATGGTTACCTTGGAACTTTAGTGACCTTGAGAGTCAAACCAAGGTCACAGGAACTTGAGCACAATTAACTTTGAAATGAAAGCCAATAGACATGCCAATAACTATTGAGCACTAATAGGAAACCATATTTGGAGTCTAAAATGAGACAGTTACCTTTGACCTTCAGTGATCTTGAAAGTTCAAAATGAAGGTTAGAGGATTTTGAACGATTTTGAAACGGAGTGCCATTAGACTTGCTATGACTATGGAGCAGTAATAAGAAACGAACTGTAAGAGGAGCACATAGGTAATTAAAACCAGTACATATAAAGCCTATTTGCTGTATTATTCATGCTGAGTGGTGCAGGCACTTTGCACTCTGAGCTTCACCTCCTGTGTAACAGAAGTCGTAGTTTTGCCAAAGTACATCAAGACTTTGATTTGAGGGAGAAATCATGAAAACAATCTTTGAAAAAAACGGAACCGCTTCTCACATGTGATCTATGCTGCTTATGTTATACCTGTTCACACCCTTGACCCACCCTTGATTTACTAACATATCCTTCCTATTTTAAAGAAAGTACAAAATACACCCCTGCAATGTTCATGACTCATAAAAATAAACATGCGCATGAGATAATAGAGAAAACACCTCTGTGTTTCCTACACACTTTCTGTCATTCCATCCAAGACAGGGTTAGAGACTTAACCACCTCAAACACACTGCTGTCAATCATTACTCCGTCTGAGGCACCCACACAAAACTGATCAGCTTTAATATTTATTTTGTTCAAGTTTTGAGATAATTAAAGCATTGATAGCTGTTTTCGTAGTAACAGATTTTCCATAGTAACATTAAACATAACCCATGTTGCCAGAGGCTTTAAATGATTCAGTTTAAATTCCTGTAAAAATACTCCAGTGAAGATTAAAAGTGCTTGTAAAAGTTGGAGGAGCTCAATACCAGCACTGACCCACACCTCTGTATTCAACTAACATTTATTTAAAAAGCTTACATCTGACTCCACAACATTTCTGAGCCAGAAGCAGAAATAAACCCACACATTATAATCTCTTGGCATCCGTCTGTCTCTAGAGACAATGGAGTCTGCACCTAGGCAGGTCTATCAATTAGCTGAGAGGCTGCAGCGCCGGCTGTGGCTGAATAAGCCAATGCGGGAGATGCAGCTCCTACCACACTTGCTGCAAGTGTATTCTGCAGTAGGGATCGTGGGGCAGGCTGTGGCAGACAGAATTCTCTGCTGTTTGCGGTTCTTCTTCTCCTCATGCTGGATCTCTCTCGCCTCCTCGGCCTGCTGCACACCGGATTTTACCTTTCCACGCCAGCTAGAGCGGTCGGAGCTCGCTGCCTCGAGATCTACTGGGTTGATGCTGCATGACTTCAGGTCCCTCTTGCAGACATCCTTGTAGCGCAGGGCGGGTCGTCCTGTTGGTCGTGTTCCTGAGGCGAGCTCGCCATAGAGGATGTCCTTTGGAATGCGGAATTCATCCATCCTGCAGATGTGTCCGAGCCAGCGCAGGCGCTTCTGGGAGAGGATGGCGAACATGCTTGACATGCCTGCCTGGGCCAAGACGCGCGAGTTGGAGACACGATCCTGCCAGGTAATGCCGAGGAGTCGTCTGAGGTTGCGCAGGTGAAAGGCGTTTAGTCTTCGCTCCTGGTGCATGTATAGGGTCCAGGCCTCACTGCCGTATAGAAGCATGTTCAACACGCATGCTTGGTACACCTTCATCTTCGTGTTTAGGGTCAACCTGGGGTTGTTCCACACACGCTTCGCTAGGCGGGCCATGGATGTTGCTGCTTTGCCTATCCTTACGTTTAGCTCAGCATCCAGGGATAGGTTGCTGGAGATGGTGGAGCCAAGGTAGGTGAACTTGTCCACCACTTCCAGGGTGTAATCGCCGATGTTGATTGTGGGAGTTGTGCTGACATCCTGACCCATGATATTGGTTTTCTTGAGGCTGATAGTGAGTCCAAACTCTGTGCATGCCTCCGCGAAGTGATTGATGAGTCGCTGAAGGGCGGCTTCAGAGTGAGCAGTGAGGGCAGCGTCGTCAGCAAAGAGCATATCCCGGATGAGGACCTTGCGCACCTTGGTCTTTGCCCTGAGGCGGGCGAGATTAAAGAGGTTCCCATCACTCCGTGTGTGGAGGAAGATGCCATCTTCGGACTCGCTGAATGCGTAGCGCAGGAGCAAAGAGAAAAATATGCCGAAAAGTGTCGGGGCCAGGACACACCCTTGTTTCACGCCGCTCTTGATTGGAAAGGGGTCTGATGATGTTCCGTTATACTGAACTGTGCCAGACGTGTTGTCGTGGAATGACTCGACTATCTTCAGGAGCTTGGTGGGACATCCAATCTTCTGGAGGAGGGTGAAGAGGCCAGACCGACTGACCAAGTCGAATGCCTTGGTCAGATCGATGAAGGCGAGGAACAAAGGACGTCGCTGCTCACGGCACTTTTCCTGCAGCTGCCGAAGGGAGAACACCATGTCAATGGTTGATCGCTTTGCCCGAACCCGCACTGCGACTCGGGATACACACGGTCTGCAAGTACTTGCAGGCGGTTGAGGACTACCCTTGCAAAGGCTTTCCCTACAATGCTGAGAAGAGAGATCCCACGATAGTTGTTGCAATCGCTGCGGTCGCCCTTGTTCTTGTAGAGCGTGATGATCTTCGCATCTCGCATATCTTGGGGTATCGTTCCTTCTTCCCAGCACTGAAGCAAAAGCTCATGGAGATGCCCAAGGAGGGAGCTCTCTTTGCAGCCTTCATCACCTCTGGAGGGATTCCGTCGCTGCCTGGTGCCTTCCCGCTAGACAGCGAGTTAATGGCCTTGCTGAGCTCTTCGATGGTAGGTGGCGAGTCGAGTTCTTCCATGGTGGGCAGTGGGATGGTGTTCTCCATGGCTGTGTCAGTGACAACATTCTCTCTGGAGTATAGCTCTGAATAGTGCTCGGCCCATCTCTCCATCTGCTCCCCACGGTCCTTGATGATGTCGCCGGAGGTGGATTTGAGGGGTGCGATCTTGGTGGCACTTGGTCCGAAAGCTTTTTCATCCCCTCATACATGGCACGGGTGTTTCCACAGTCCGCAGAGGTCTGAATATCGCTGCAAAGCTTCAGCCAGTAGTCGTTGGCGCACCTGCGGGCGACCCTCTTGGCATTGTTGCGGGCTTCTCTGTAGGTGGCCAGTGATTTCTCGCATGGCTTCCTCTTGTACTCAAGGAGCGCAACACCCTTGGCGGCTATGGCAGGCTCCATATCTTCAATCCCAGCCTCGAACCAGTCCTCGTTTTTCCTGACTCTCTTCCCGAAGGTGTCTGAGGCGGCCTGGTATACGGCATCGCGGATGAAGTCCCAGCGTGCTGTGGCGTTGTCTGTGGGGCAGTCTTCCAGGGCGTTGTCGATGGCCTCAGCAAAGCATTTGCGCAGCTCGGGCTTTGAAGTTCTGGCAGTGTCGATGCGGGGCTGGCCCTTATGTTTGGAGCGGTGGATCTGTTTGGGTCGTAGACGCACCATGCTTCCGACCAGGGAATGGTCAGTGTCGCAGTCTTGTACAGTATTGTAACAACAATAATATTATAAAAGTTATTTGTGCTAAAAATTCAGCCATATTGAGATATATTTATTTGAATAAAATTGTCTTGCCGACTTCATCTCACACTCACGCTCAAAAGAAAAAAGAAAAAAAAAACACTTTGACTACGTAAATACACCAATCAAACTGAACCCATTATCATCCAAATGATTTCCAACGTCCAATTTCCTTCTTTATACTTTAGGCCACGCCCCCTATATCTCACACCAATCTGTGATTGAAAGCTCTGCAAGTCTGTTTGTTTAGTCTCTTTCTTTTTTGCACATATAGACAGAAAGCATGATGTGTATGTGAAGCGTACAATGCTCAAGTTGTTTTATATAAGAAATAAGCACTGAAAAGGTGTTACCTATAGCCGGCGGTTCTCTGAGTAGCTTTCGGCTGATGAAGACATAACCACAAGGGCAAGACTTACAGGCCACAGGAATCTAATTAACCAAGGAGAAAGGAAACACACACACACACACACACACACACGCACATGCGCGCGCACACGCACACACACACACACACACACTGCTGTTTACACTCTAGAACACACTCCAATATGAACTGCACAACTTTAACAGAATAACTATCACATCAGTTCAAGAATGAATACAGGGATCCCTTGCTACTCCGTGCTTCAATTCATGTGACTTCAGTGCATCGTGTTTTTTTTTAAATAAATAAATAAATATTAATCGAATTAAAAAATAAGGAAATTAAGCAAGAATAGGGGTAAAAGTTAAGTAAAATGCCACAAAAACAAGGCCAATTATGCAAAAAAGAAAAAAAACAACCCAAACATAAAACAAAAAACAACTCAAAATCTTCCATCAAAACTTGGAACATTGTTGCATTTGTGTGTGCTTGTATGTATGTATGTGTGTTGTCTTCTTCTTATGAAATACCATATATCTTCTTCTTCTTTTCCTTTCGGCTGTTCCCTTCAGGGGTCGCCACAGCAAATCATCCGCCTCCATCTCACCCTATTCTCTGTACCTTCTACTATTACTCCAACTACCTTCATGTCCTCCTTCACCACATCCATACATCTCTTTGGTCTTCCTCTCGACCTTCTGCCTGGTAGTTCCAAGCTCAGCTACTACCAATATACTCACTATCCCTCCTCTGTACATGTCCAAACCATCTCAATCTAGCCTCTCTGATTTTGTCTCCAAAACATCTTACATGTGCTGTCCCTCTGATGTACTCATCCCTGATACTATCCATCCTTGTTACTCCCAAAGAGAACCTCAACATTTTCATCTCTGCTACCTCCAGCTGAGGCTCCTGTCTTTTCCCCAGGGCCACTTTTTCTAAACCATACAACATCGCTGGCCTCATCACCGTCTTGTACACTTTTCCTTTCATTCCTGACAATACCTTCCTATCACACATCACACCAGGTACTTTTCTCCAACCATTTCCAACCTGCCTGCACACGCTTCTTCACCTCTTTTCCACACTCTCCATTGCTCTGGATTGTTGAGCCTAAGTACTTAAAATCCTCCACCTTCTTTATCTCTGCTCCCTGTAACCTTACCGTTTCTCTTGGGTCCTTGTCGTTCACACACATGTATTCTGTTTTACTGAGGCGAACCTTCATTCCTCTCCTTTCCAGGGCATACCTCCACCTCTCCAGATTTTCCTGCACTTGTTCTCTGCTCTCACTACAGATCACAATGTCGTCTGCAAACATCATAGTCCATGGAGATTCTTGTCTAACCTCGTCTGTCAGCCTGTCCATCACCATCGCAAACAAGAAGGGACTGCGAGCTGACCCTTGATGCAGTCCCACCTCTACCTTGAACTCTTCTGTCACACCGACTGCACACCTCACCACTGTCTTACATCTCTCATACATGTCCTGCACCACTCTAACATACTTCTCTGCCACTCCAGACTTCCTCATGCAATACCACAGTTCCTCTCTCGGCACCCTATCATATGCTTTCTCCAGATCCACAAAGGCACAAAGCAGCTCCTTCTGACCTTCTCTGTACTTCTCTATTAACATCCTCAAGGCAAACACTGCATCTGTGGTGCTCTTTCTTGGCATGAAACCAAACTGTTGTTCACAAATGCTGACCTCTGCCCTTAGTCTAGCTTCCACTATTTTTTCCCATAACGTCGTCATATGGCTCATCAACTTTATCCCTCTGTAGTTGCCACAACTCTGCACATCTCCCTTTTTCTTTAAAATGGGCACAAGCACACTTCTCCTCCATTCCTCCGGCATCCTCTCACTAAGACTTTGTTGAATGTTCTTGTCAGAAAATCTACTGCTACCTCTCCTAGACACTTCCATACCTCCACAGGTATATCATGAGGACCAACTGCCTTTCCACCCTTCATCCTCTTCAATGTCCTCCTCACTTCACCCTTACTAATCTTTGCTACTTCCTGGTCCTCAACAGTCACCTCTTCTACTCTTTTTCTCTCTTTCATTTTCCTCATTCATCAGCTCTTCAAAGTCCTCTTTCCATCTTCCCAGCACACTTCTGTCATCAGTCAATATATTTCCCACTCTGTCCTTCATCACTCTAACTTGCTGCACGTCCTTCCCATCTCTATTTCTCTGCTGTGCCAACCTGTATAAATCATTTTCTCCCTCTTTACTGTCCAACCTATCATACAAGTCATCATACGCCCTCTGTTTGGCCTTTGACAACGCTACCTTCGCCTTACGCTGTGTCTCCCTGTACTGCTGTTTTCTCTCTTCGGTCCTCTCTATGTCCCATTTCTTCTTAGCTAACCTCTTCTTTTGTACACACTCCTGCACTTCCTCATTCCACCACCAAGTCTCCTTATCTACTGTTCTTCCAGAGGATACGCCAAGTACTCTCCTACCTGTCTCCCTGATCACATTAGCTGTAGTTGTCCAGTCTTTTGGAAGCACTTCCTGACCACCAAAACCTGTTTCAACTCCTCCTTGAAGACAACACAGCACTCTTCCTTTTTCAGCTTCCACCACTTTGTCTTCTGATCTGCCTTTGCCTTCATCACCTTTCTTACCATCAGCATCATCCTGCACACCACCATCCTATGCTGTTTGGCAACACTCTCACCCACTACTACTCTGCAGTCACTGACTTCCTTCAAATTACATCGCCTACACAAGATGTAGTCTACCTGTGTGCTCCTACCTCCGCTTTTATAAGTGACCCTATGGTCCTCTCTCTTCTGGAAGAAAGTATTCACCACAGCCATTCCCATCCTTTTTGCAAAATCTATCAACATCTGTCCTTCTGTGTTCCTGTCCTGGATACCAAACCTGCCAATCACTTCCCCGTCCCCTCTGTTGCCTACACTAACATGTCCGTTGAAGTCTGCACCAATGACCACTCTTTCACCTCTGGGGGTACTCTGCATCACTTCATCTAAGTCACTCCAGAATCTCTCCTTCTCTTCTAGCTCACATCCTGTCTGTGGGGCATAAGCACTAACAACATTGACCATCACACCTTCAATTTCTAACTTGAGACTCATCACTCTGTCTGACACTTTTTTGACTTCTAGAACATTCCTGACCATCCCCTCCTTCAAGATGACTCCTACTCCATTTCTCTTCCCATCCAGACCATGATAAAACAGCTTAAACCCTGCTCCTAAGCTTATAGCCTTGCTACCTTTCCACCTGGTCTCCTGGACACACAGTATGTCCACCTTCCTCCTCTGCATCATGTTCTCTACCTTTTCCTGTCATAGTTCCAACATTCAAAGTCCCTACTCTCAGTCCTAAACTCATGCCTAAACTCCTCTTCTCTCTCTGCCTACGGACACGCCTTACAGGACACGACATCTTTGACCAACAGTAGTTCAATTTCCACCAGCACCCTGTTGGTTAACAGCACTGATGGCGGTCGTTGTTAACCCGGGCTTCAACCGATCCGGTATGAAATTTGTCTTTACGGTTTGTATTTTGTATTCTGGCAAAAGTTTTACGCCGGATGCCCTTCTTGTCGCAACCCTCTGCATTTATCCGGGCTTGGGACCAGCATTAGGGCGGGCATTTGTTTGTGCCCCCCTCACGGCTGCATTCTGCAATACCATATGTATGTGTGTGTATTTATATTTTATTTACATCTTATGTTATTTTTTTAATGTTTGTTTGTTATTATAAGCATTTATAGCATTGAATATGTATTTATTGATATATACATTTATACATGTACTATACGTCAGTCGGGGGGGTTGAGGGGTGATCCTACTTCGCGGATTTCGATGGTCGTGGGGGGGATCTCAGTCCCAATTAACTGCAGAAAGTGAGGGATCCCTGTATTTATTCTGACCGGAATTACTCAAATCCTCACAGCAACCCTTTGCACATGTTTAATTGTTCATATTGTTGGTTTATATAGCGTGGAATGGAAATGTAATGTTGATAACACCCTGATCTCCATCGCTACCATCTCCTCCACCTTCAGCCAATCCATGCAGAGTGAAAATGACATCACAGTCAATAACCCAACAACTTCTGTGCTATTTTTTTTTTAGAACATGTTAAAAGGCCCAGTTCCTGCAACTCATCACATCCTGTTATTGTTCCAAGTCATCATCATTTCAGTATTTCAGAACGTTCTGAGAAGATACGATGATTTCAGGACCTTCTGATATTTATGAGTGTGGAATTTCTTATTTCTCTTCACATACATCTTGATTGTTTATGTACTTATTCGTAAATGCTTTGGATTCATGTCTAAAACTTGATTCTATCAAATGAACAGGGTCCTGTTAACGGATTATAAAATTAATTGAAACTTAAAACAATGCTACGGATATTTTAAAGATATAATAGTGGATTTCTTCCTACTCCTTTCCAAACATGGCGAGAGAATTTGGCTGCTACACTAAACAAATACAAAAAATATACAAATACAAAAAATATAAAGATACAGGCCCACATCGAGATACTTTGTGGGTGTTTTTTTGTTGTTGTTATAGTTTAATTTCCATTTATCATTCTACTTGAAATAAGCAAAAAGTAATAAAAAGACATCACCACATAATCTGATTTGTACTGTGTTTAATTATTAAAGAACCATATTAATTAAACATGTTAATAAAATACTGAAAAGGATAAATATTAGAGGATTAATCTCTTTTACACAGTGCAGTAATAAAATAAACAGTAAGCTTTTATTCCTTGTTTTCTTACTGACCTAAATATCTGCCTTTCAATATCAAATATTACATTTTCCCCTCATCAGACCTAGTTGGGAAAAAGCACTTATATATACATTCAGCAATATAAACTGTGAAAGCTCTGGAAAGTACATAATGAAAACTGGCCCATGATCTGGGCATCCTGCCCTGCAGAAAGCCAATCATACAACCTTGGCCTTGGCCAGCAGGAAGTTCCACGTTGACGATGAATTTTTAGCAGGGATTATATGAATGTAGGGCGTTAAACAGTTTGAAATTAAATCAAATATAATAGCTCTTTGTGTGTGTGTGTGTGTGTGTGTGTGTAAATGAAATAAAACTAATGATCACACAACATATAATATTTCAGACATAAAGTGAAACCATAAATATGATATGAACACAATGAGCAATGCAGCTGGATATATATATATATATATATATATATATATATATATATATATGGAGAGAGAGAGAGAGAGAGAGAGAATATAATGCATGTTATATATTTTATAAGCTGTAAATATGCCTCACTTGGACTGCAGCAGTTTCATAAAACCACAATAAAGCCATATTTCCAAAATGAGATCAAACACAAGCGTAAATATTTCAGATTTCCATTAGAGGAGGACTCCATCTGGAATATTATACCCAGCTCTCTCTCTCTCTCCTTCCATCTCTCTCTCTCTCTCTCACACACACACACACACACAGCGCGCGCTAATGGCCCAGAGCCGAAAATAATAAGCAAGCCTATAATTATTTATATATTTCTGTATTTATAGATTTATTCTGGGTGATATCATAAGAGAGCTGAGGACGATCGGAACCAGTCATATTATCGGAACCAGTCATATTTCTTTTTCCTGTCTGAACTTTTTTTTAATATAGATATAAATAAATCTTGTTTTGTTTTTCACACTGAGAAAGCCATGAAAAGATCCCCGGTGCTGAATAATTAAAGCAGCAACTTCAGCCTGGACAAACTTCCTCTGCACATCAGGAACACTTCCAGATTCAATAATATTGATATCATCAACCAAAACAATCCCACACTCACCTGTTGGTCACATTCCGGACACGATTTGGTGGCCATTTTCACTTTCTTCACTTTATTAGCAGACATTATTTTGGTTAAAAAAAAAAAAAGTCCAGAATGCGGAGGACGAAATAATCAAGTCGATTCTTGCCTGTAATATCAGCCACTTCATACACACACACGCGCGTGCGCGCGCATACACACACTCACATATACACACACACACACACACACACACACACATATACACACACACAACACTCACACTCATACACCATCAATCAACCCCGAAACCCTCAAAGAAAAAAGGCTACAGCTCATTTTCCACATTATTCACACTGCACATGCGCAGTGCGGCTATAAAAAGATACAGTAACCATGAACATGCTGTTGATATTTCCCCTGTCTCTGTGATCCGCACTGCGCATGCGCGTCAGCAGCGCTACCGGGTCACGTGGCCCAGGAAACAAAACAAAAAAGAACCGATTGAAAGCGTATACGTATTGTTATTTACCTTTTACTATTTCCTTGTGTTACTGATATATATATGTGTATACAGTATATATAATTAAAAAACACATCCATTAAAAATTACTTTAATGCCAAGCATTTCCGCAGGGCAAATAAAAAAAAAAAATATATATATATATATATAAGGAATATTTTGACGAATAATATTTTTAAATATTTTTTATGATCTAGTGTTATTCGGTGGGATTACAAAGACAATTTAAAATGATTTTATAAATATTTTATTGATTTTATAAATATATAGATATGTAGAATCACACTTTTCTAATAATTTTGGTTGAAACTCAGGTCAAAGAATCTTTTTTTCCCAACCCATCCCCCAGCGCGCGCGCACACACACACACACACACACACTCTCTCTCTCTCTCTTACACATACACACACACACACTCTCTCTCTCTCTCTCTCTCGCTCTCTCTCTCTCTTACACACCCTCTCTCTCTCTCTCTCTCTCTCTCTCTCGCTCTCTCTTACACACACACACACACACACACACACTCTCCCTCTCTCTCTCTCGCTCTCTCTCTCACACACACACACACACACTTTCTCTCTCTCTCTCTCTTACACACAGACACACTCACACACACACACACACCTCTCTCTCTCACACAGACACTCTCTCTCACACGCTCTCTCGCTCTCAAACTCAAACACACACACACACACACACACACACACACACTCTCTCTCTCTCTCCCTCCCACACACACACAGTGGGGTTTTTCCATTGACTTGTATATTGAGATTTCCTTTTGGCCTTTCCCTTTCTCAGTGGTCACCACAGCAAATGATTCGCACGTTTGATTTGGTTCATAGGTTTTTACATCGGATGCCCTTCCTAACGCAGCCCTTTATCAAGGGACAGATATTAACATCACTAAATCATCTCACCGCCAAACTTAACCTCAATTATTATATAAACAAAATCTACTGCTTTTTTTGTGTATTATAATAAAATAAACAGTACAAAGCGAACTGCAGCTTAAATCTGACCAATAATATAAATGTAAAAGAATCTAGTCGTCATTGTAATACAGTACTTGGGCAGTGGTGGCCTGATGGTAAGGTGCTGAATCAGTGATTTCAAGGTTGGAGGTTCAAGCCCCATTATCAACAGGTTGTCACTACCCCCAGTGCACTAACTGGATTATCAAGGGCCGGCCCTGTCTCTCACTGTCTGTGGTGGGAGGTTCATTTAAAGCAGGGGTGGCAAACTCATTTTCACTCAGGGCCACTACACTACATTGAAAGTTGATCGAGGGCTGAATAAATCACTGAACATTTGTTCTAAAAACCAACAGTGAAATCCATCACAAAAGGAGATGTTTAGAAATTTGACCTCTTCTGCTCTTTACTCAAATTTTCTGACAATGCTTAACAGCAATATGCAAGCATGCGATCTGTTTTGAGTCATGAATGATGAGCTTTTTACTTGAAAAAGGCTTCAGCTGCCACCTAGTGAAATGAATGATGGATGGACAGGATAATGAATTAGGTTTCATGGTAATAGTTTATGCAAAGGACGTATGATAATCATAATCCTTGAAAACTCATACGGGCCACATGAAATGAGTTTGACACCTGTGATTTAAAAGAACGATTGGTGACTTTTGTCAAGAGGTGCTGCATAGCTGTCAGTGTGTTTCTGCCCTACGATGGCCTGGTGAGCCGTCCAGGGTGTACTCTGCCCTCTCCCAGAGTCGGCTGAGATGGGCACCAGCCTCCCCACAACCTTAATTAGGATTCGGTGCTTCAGAAAAGAAATAAATGGCTTTAGCCTTCCCTCCCATGACCCTATGAGGATTAAAATGTTTGTTGAATGAATGAATGCATGAACTAATGTCTTTTTCTTATGTGTGTATAATATAATATTTTCATTGTAGTCGTGTAACAAGCCTGTTTCCTGGAATGACAATAAACTCTGAATTCTCTACTTCTGCTCATCAGGTGGTGGCATCAATAATTCATTTATTGAATGATATTAATCCCTAACATTACACAGATTAATTTAAAAAACACAATTCATCAATAAACAGTTATTAATTACTGGACACTAATTTGGAGCATTGATTTATTGTCTTTTGTCAGTTCATGACGTCACTGAATTCATGAACTGATTTGACCACTAGAGAGCAGTGTTTCACCCCTCCAGCTGCACACAAACTAAAACAACCATTCACACTTTGGGGAAACCTTGAGTTGACATTTGACCTTTGAACACATGTCCTTTGGACTGTAGGAGGAAACCAGAGCGCCCTGAAGAAACAAACAAAAAAAAGGAACAAGCAAACTGCATAAATTGACCATTGAATGAGACTTGAACCGAGGACACTCGCTCTGATTGAGTGTAAGGATGTTCATGGAAGGACAACTAGTGAGCCAGTAGCAGATTATACAGGCACTGTGGAAACTGACACACATGAGTGAAGGCTATCCTGTCTGGTTTGATCCCAAAGAAGAGCAGACAGGTGGAAAATGTAATGCAGGTTATAAAAATCAAATGGAGTCAGAACATGTGCATTGCAGATTATTGCATATGAGGCTGCTTGACCCCTGTGCACCACTGAAAATGTACAGTTGGCACATGGGCATCAAAACTAGACCACAGAGTTATGAAAAGTGGACCACATTGGATGAATGATTCACGTTTTCTCACATTATATGGATAGCTGGGCGCACGTGCATCACCTTGATGAGAAGAAAATGGCAACGTGGGAAAAGTGAAAAAGTCACAGCCGTAAGTAGTTTGATGTTTTGACCAGTGTTCACCGGGGAAACCTTTGGTCAGAGAACTCAAGCAGATGCTACTGACACGACCAGTCGACCTAAACATTGTTACAGACCACATGGTTGGACATCCCTTTCTGTTCGTGGTGTTCCCTACCGGCGGTAGCCTCCACAGAGCTCCGCAGAGTAGTATAATTCTCCTTACTTCACTCCAAAAACTGTTCACAGACGCTCTGAGGAAAATTGGCCTGCATTTCCCACCTGGAGATGACCATGGAATTCCCACATTCAAGTTTCAGGATGTACTGCCAACCACTGGGTGCCAGATACCATGGCACACCCTCACATGCCCTGTGGAGTCTTGATGGGTTTGAGCTATTATGACAACACAGCTGGGGCTACACAGTAATAGGCAAGTGGTTTTAATACGGATGGGACAGTGTTGAGCAAGTCTGCCCTCAAAACTAAAAGGTCCTGGGTTCGGGTTTCCTGCTCTGCAGGGACATTTCTGTGTGGTGTTCAGTGTTCTCCCTTTGCTTGTGTGGGTTTCCTCCAGATACTCTAGGTCTGTTCCAATTGACTGTTCTAAATTACCCCAAGGTCTGAGTGTGTGTGTGTTATTAGTCGGTAGAGGTAGGTTCCAGCATCGCTGTGACCCTAATAGGGTTAAGCAGTTTGGCAAATGAATGAGTGAGTGGTTGTAATGTTATGACTGATTAATAGAGGTACACTGTGCTGCAAAAAAAAACAAACAAAGAGTTCTTACAAGGAGGATAATGATCTAAATGTGAGTGTGGAATATACAGACATTTTGCAGAGGTTATCGTAGAAAAAAATAAACAATATAGTGTATAGAATTAAAATTTTATAACAGCAATAAAAATTAATGCTCATACAGTACTTTAGCATTGTACTGTGTACGTAGATTTAAACATACTGTACAGATAAAAAGTATAACAGTCAGTGCGTTAAACTGAACAACAGGTGGCAG
Organism: Plotosus lineatus; assembly: GCA_024760905.1. NCBI lineage: Eukaryota > Metazoa > Chordata > Actinopteri > Siluriformes > Plotosidae > Plotosus > Plotosus lineatus. Next base: position 30,998,584 of record CM045748.1, read on the forward strand.
TACAGACTCATTTCGCTGGTAAAGGTCCCGCCTTCTGTACACTGATTGGTTGAGAATATTTATTTGACTGTACAAACAGCAGCAGCAGATAAAACAAAATGGCGCATTTTTTTGACGTAATACATTTACTATCCTACTGATTTCCACAGAATCCTGACAAAATGTTTGCGTTGTTTCAGAAAATATGTACATAATTTGTGTGTACTTTAGAAATAATTGTTTTGTATTCACTGTGAATTTCATATGCAGTTTCAAATTAAAACTATTTATTTTCTCATTTGTTCTTCATGAAATTGTCATCAGTTTATTTTCTGTAACCGCTTCATCCTAATTAGGGTCGCGGGGAGGCTGGTGCCCATCCCAGCCAACTCAGAGCGAGGGCAGAGTACACCCTGGACAGCTCGCCAGGCCATCGCAGGGCGGAAACACGCTGACGGCTTTGCAGCCTACTCTTGTCGAAAGTCAGCAATGGTTCTTTTACATGCCTCACACCATAGACAGTGAGAGACATGGCCGACCTTTAATAACCCAGTTAGCTGCACTGGGGGGGGGGGGGCAGTGACAACCTTGTGGAGAGTGGGACTCGAACCCCTAACCTTTGGATCAGCGATCCGGCACCTTATACCACTAGACCACCACTGTCTCATGAAATTGTATTTTGCAATAATAATAATAAAAAAATTTTTTTTGTGACTCGCATATTAAGTACTTGGGCTCAACAGTCCAGAGAAATGGAGAGTGTGGAAAAGAGGTGAAGAAGCGTGTGCAGGCAGGTTGGAATGGTTGGAGAAAAGTGTCCGGTGTGATGTGTGATAGGAGGGTATCGGCAAGAATGAAAGGAAAAGTGTACAAGACGGTGTTGAGGCCAACGATGTTGTATGGTTTAGAGCAGGGATCACCAACGTGGTGCCCGTGGGCACCAGGTAGCCCGCAAGGACACTATAAGTTGCCCGCGGACCTGTTCACTGCTAGTTTTAGGACAGGCCCACAGCTCCATAGCGCCACTCTCCATTGAGCTGCATCTAATTTTTTTGAATATATTTTAAATCAAATCAATATCTTCACATAGATAAATATCATTAATTATTAATGATAACATATAATTAAAGGTAAATTGAGCAAATTTGTAATTTCAGAGGTGTGTTTTGACCTGGTAGCCCTTCGCATTAATTGGTACCCAAGAAGTAGCTCTCGGTTTCAAAAAGGTCGGTGACCCCTGGTTTAGAGACAGTGGCGCTGAGGAAAAGGCAGGAGGCAGAGCTGGAGGTAGCAGAGATGAAAATGTTGAGGTTCTCTTTGGGAGTAACGAGGATGGATAGGATCAGGAATCAGTCCATCAGAGGGACAGCACATGTAAGAGGTTTTGGAGACAAAGTCAGAGAGGCTAGATTGAGATGGTTTGGACATGTACAGAGGAGGGATAGTGAGTATATATTGGTAGTAGGATGCTGAGGTTGGAACTACCAGGCAGAAGGCCTAGAGGAAGACCAAAGAGAAGATTCATGGATGTGGTGAAGGAGGACATGAAGGCAGTTGGTGTAAGAGAAGAAGATGCAGAGGACAGGGTGAGATAATTTGGTATTTATTTGATTAGATTTTCTCTATCATCCAGTGAAAATTCCACTTAATTCAGGGTCGGGTCGTGGGGACAGCAGCTCTTCCCAGGGGACACCGGGGCATTGCCAGACCAGCCAACAGACAGAAACTCCAGAGGTATATTCCCCAGTTGACCACATGATGTTGCGGAGATGATGCCAAACAAACGGTCCTACAACATCCAGAGCCCTGAAATGTTCAGGGCAGATCTCATCCACCCCTGGAGCCCGACCTCAGAGGAGCTTTTTGACTACCTCGGCGACCTCAGCCACAGTGATGGGTGGACCTCCACCCAAACCCCCTGGGTCTTCCTTTTCCACGGATAACGTTTTGGTGGGATTGAGGTGGTCCTCAAGTATTCAAGGTACTCTAGTGGAAGTATTCTTTTCATCTCGGAACATTCCCAGTTGAGGTGAGGAGCTCCGCACTTCCACTGTAAACAGTCTTTGTGGAGAACTGCAAATGCTCATATTCATATTTTTATATCACAAAAATCTAATAAAACAAAGAGCAAATAAGGGGCGGAAAGCTGGTGTAGTGATTCGCACCTCTGTCTCAGGAAACGTCCCGGTTTAGAGTTGAGTGTGTGGAGTTTCCTCCAGGTACTCTGGTTTCCTCCAACAGCCCAAAGTCATGCACTAAGGCCAATTGTCTGTCCCAAATTGTCCTTAAGAGTCAAGATTCTTTATAGTCATTTATATTCACACATTACGAAATTTCGTAGAAGGCTCTCAGCATGAAAAGGTGCAAACAAGATAATAATCTGCAATTAACACTGTCCAGAGATTTAGATGTCTGGATCTTAGATGCTGGGCCAACTGTTCAGGGCGTACCCCGCCTTCCTCCAGTGTAGACACTAGTAGAATATTAAAGGTTCGATGAAAAAATAAGAATGAATGAACGATAACAAAATCTAGCTGCAGAGATCAGCCCATGTGATGAGGAAGAGAGATGATGATGATGACGACGAGTTTGAGTGGTGATGAAGAGGTTCCAGAAACGAGTTGAAATGATGTCGTCACACAGAGAGAGGCGAGGGGAGTGACGTAACAAAAACAAAACAAAAACAAATGATGGCCGGGATGACTGATTTTCTTTGGTGTGAGGAGGAGGGATGCGTTCATCCAATTGTGAGGTAGAGGGCGGGGTTTGGTGGCGTCAAGTCGACAACGAAACAGAATCATTTTATGGGAGTTGTAGTTCTTTCGCAGGGCATCCTCGTATTGGAGTTCGAAGAGTTTCAAAAAGTGGACTACAATTCCCATGAGCCCTGAGGCACGGCTGATGAAAGAGTGTTGGATTGGCGGTTCGGACATGAAACGCTTCTGAGGATCTGATAACCTCATCCGACGGGTTTCTTCTCGATTGAGTAAATTAAAGAGAGGACGGAAAGGAAGTAGCTTGGAAGGCAATTAAAAATCGTAACCGGATCGAACCAGAATTATTTTAAGTCTCCACCACCAGGAGATATTTATCTATAGTAGTAAGAATATTAATAATAATAATAACAATAATCGTAACAATGCATCGATTGCAGTGCCTTCCAAAGCGAAGTTTAACCGCCGGAGTTCTGGATCAGTGTGTGGGCTTCAGCTCCGAGTTTGTGCGCACTGGAGGAACACCAGGCTCCTCGGTGTGGAGGTGCAGGATGGAGCGCTTGAGCACCGCCGAGGCGACCGCAGCAGCATCAGCAGCAGCTCTGCGGAAGACCAAAACGAGAGAGAAGACGCTGTGCATGGAGAACCTGAACCCGCAGGTGAAGGCTGTGGAGTACGCGGTGAGAGGACCCATCGTCATGAAAGCCTCGGAGATCGAGAGGCTCATACAGCAGGTTAGGCTCGTGCCAATTTTTTTTTTTTTTTTTTTTTTTTGGGGGGCCCATTATGCGCCCTCTTCCGGTATGTCAGGGGACCTCACCTCATCTCACCTCACCACACCACCTTTCTCCTGTCAATAAGTAGCACAGTATCGAGCACATCTTCTTGTCACCTGAGTCCGTGTGTCAGGTTTACCTTTACTTGTACCGGGATATCCTCTCACCCCTGTCACGTGCGCTTCCTCGCGCCACACCTGTGGAAATGGTGGGTGTGTAATGGTAGAGGGGAGATGTGATTGGCTGCTGTGTATTTATCAACAAAGAGGTCTGGAGGAAGGTGAGGTCACAACTGAAGTGATTTACTCTAAATATGCCCGTTTTAAAGTTCTGAAGGTGAACTGAATCTCAGGTTGTTAGTGAATAGTGATTTAAAATTTCAAAATATATAAATACTGTCTGTCTGTCTGTCTTCCTTTCGACTTTTTCCCTTTCGCCACAGCAAATCATCTGATTCGCACATTTGATTTGGCAGAGGTTTTTAGGTCGGATGCCCTTCCTGTCACAACCCTTTTTAGCAAGGGACAGAAACACGCTGACGGCTTTGCAGCTCCTCTTTACGAAAGTCAGCAATGGTTCTTTTACATCAACCTCTCACCATAGACAGTGGGAGACATGGCCCGCCTTTGCTAACCCAGTTAGCCGCACTGGGGGGGACAGTGACAACCTTGTGGAGAGTGGGACTCGAACCCCCAACCTTTGGATCAGCGATCCAGCGCCCTATACCACTAGACCACCACTGCCCCATATAAATATATAAATACTGTATATCCAAGTCATTATTTGATCATTTGTCCAACTACTTCACACTTCCATATCACATGTTAAAGGTGGTACCGTGGCGATGTGGTTGGCACTCACAGCAAGCACACCTCACAGCAAGAAGGCACTGGATTAGATTCCCAGCTCGGGCATGTCTGGGTGGAGTTTGCATGTTCTACCCGTGCTAACGCGGGTTTCCTCCGGGTATTCCAATTTTATCCCCACGGTCCAAAAACATGCACAGTACATTTGACTGATTTCAGATCACCCCTAGGTGTGAGCCTATGAATGGTTGTGTGAGTGTTGGCCCTGTCGTGGGGTCCAGGGTGTACCTCGCCCTCACCCAGAGTGGACTGAGATGGGCGCCAGCCTCCCCGCTATCCTAATTATAATTAAGCAGTTCAGAAAATGAATGAATGTTTAACATACCATGAGGAATTCCTTTGTAGATGGGTGTACATGAAAGTATCTCCTGGATGTATTCATGTCGGTTTCTGACCATTGACTTTTGAAATACTGTATTTCAACAATGTACAGTATTAAAATTATTTGTATACATTTGCGTGTTTGTGTGGAAGTTCTGGTATGTTCTATACATTTTCTAACGTATTAAAGTAATGATCTAATCCAGGGCAGTGGTTCTGTGTGGCAAGTTGCTGGATTACTGCGCTGAAGGTTGGGTGGGGGTTCAAGCCCCACTATCACTGCTTTGGTTGCCAGTGCAGACTCTCCAGTGCACAAACTGGGTTATTAAAGGCCGGTCGTGTCTCTCACTGTTTGTGGTGGGAGGATCGTGTAAAACAACCATTGCTGACTTTTGTCAAGAGGAGCCGCATACCTGTCAGCGTGTTTGTGCACTCTGGTGGCTTGGAGTGCTGTCTGGGGTGTAATCTGCCCTCACCCAGAGACGGCTGATATGGGTGCCAGCCTCCCCGCAACCCTATTGTGGATTAAACATTTCATAAAATTAATGAATTAATAATTATTCTACATAAAACTTGAAAATGGGCAGAGCTTGGGTTTCTCATCTCACACTTTTATTAGTACAGTGGTACCTTGACTAACGAGTGTCTTTCATATTGAATTTTCCATGATAGGAGCTTCGATCCACCAAAAATCTGCACCGTCTGCTGGGGAAATGGCTTTTTCGGGCTGATTAGCCTCGTACTCTTCCGTGTGTATTCCTCCGCGTTCTGAGAACACCTTGTGACTTGGCTCATTCAAACAACTGACGAGAGTCTTCAGGCGTTTGATTGGTCAGTCACTGGACAGAGCACACAGATTGACCAATCAAATGCCTGAAGACTCTTATCAGTTGTTTGAATGAGCCAAGTCTGGTGTGCTGCTACTTGGTTGAAACAAAAACCTGCAGCCACATGGCCCTTTGTGGCACGACACCCCTGCTCTACACCATAGAGAACACAGTGAGAGTGTCACTGCCACCTACTGTAGAGGATGCGCAATTACGCTTAATTTTAGTCCAGTATGACAAAAAAGCATGTCCCCAGGGCCATACGCCCCCCCTCCCACCCCCGCATCAGACTGAGCCCCACTACTTGAGAAGCACAGGCCTTGTGGGAGCTCACCAAAAGTCTTTCCTCACTGGCATTCGTAGAATGCACATGCACAACATTTTCCTCCTCCTCTGTTATGCCCCACCTCATGCATGCCCATGTGACATCTTTGCACCCACTTTGCCGCAGTCAATAATTGGGAGGGTTAGTTGGCTTATTGTTTATTCTTATTTTATTATTAATTATTATTAATGTTAATGTACATGTATTATTGTTATTATTATGAAATATTTATTATTTTTACATGTTTGTCTTTAATATTAGGTCAAATATACATACATGTTTATGGTAGGTTATATGAGTTTCGGAGGGGGTTGGAACGGATCTATTCATTATTACCGTATATACGGATTTTCTATTATTTCCGATGGGAATTTTTGTTTTATCTAACGAACATTTTGACTTACAAGCTCACCCTCAGAATGGATTCATTTCATAAGTCAATGTACCACTGTATTTTTTTTTTCCCTTTTTAGATGCCATTGGATGTGACTGGGTAAATTTGCACTTCTTTCGTGTGGTGAAAGTGTGATGTTGATTTTTCTGTAGTCTATTAATGATTAATGAACCATGTGTACAAGAAAAAGTCTGAGTCCTGCGTTCAGTATGAAATTAAAATAAAGCAGATAAAAATACACAAAAAGTGAAGATGAGTTCCTTCACTTTCAGTCCGCTTCTCTGCGACTTGGTTCATTTTATTGCCAAGCTGAGCCATGTATAAACAAATATCCAGGAGATAATTTTAGCCCTTAGCTGGAACAGGTGTTTTCCAAAGACCTTGACAAACTCTTGACCCTCTCAGACACCAACATTTCCTCTGCATTTTCGTGGACCTGAATCTGATCACATGACATGACACTGGAGTCCATCAGAAGACGAGAGGATTTGAGGATTTGCAGTACTGATGAAGGTCAGGGATGTAGATAAGTGGATTATTAAAACATTATAATTTTAAAGTTTTTTACCCTTGGACGAATGCTTGAATATAACAAGAGCTAATGGTTTGAATATCACATGTAAAATACTAAGTAATAAGTATTTATTCACCCTTCGGCCACTTGATTTTTCTCCTTGAATAAAGTTGTGTCCAGTCCCCACCCATCATGTATTACCTCCCAGTCATGTAACCACCACCAACCAGAGAAGAGTGCAAACTGTAACCCATAATATCGCTACCCACATCTTTATATACTGCTTTGTATGTGCATTCAGGGATGGGCTAACACACTCGGAGAGGAAACACTACGTGTTTACTCACTTCCGTGTACGATGCTCATGATTGGCTGGTGATTGCTGTCACTGACAGGAAAACATGTCATCCATCCCTCTGAGAGCTCGGCGAGTTTCCCTCGTCCCATGAAATCCCGGCTATAGATGGTTGCAAATCAACCTAAACTCAAACCTGTGATGTCTAGGTTGATAGCCGTGCGATTTGTAGATGTGCCATACAGGAGCTTGGTTTAAAGATGAATTAAAAGTTATACGCCGAAGGCTTGGTGGAAATCACTGAATAATCACTGAGACTGAACATCGACTGAGCCTGAGGTGTGTAATTTTCATGACATATATTAAACATAAGCAACAAAAAAACTAGTCAAACAGGTGTATCAGCACTGTGTAATTGCATCTCTATACACTCATTTGAAAGTTTTTGCATATACCACATGGCATCATAATTAAAACCAAACTAAAATAAGTTTGAGGAATGATTTTTTTTTATTTTAATTCTATTATCTTGGATTATGATTTTGATGCTTGCTACGATTTTGATGTGTCTATCACACATTTTGAGTCTATGTTGTTTTGATTCAAGCATTTTAATGTGTAATATCTACAAGATGGTGAACCAATCAGATCGTGCCATTCCTGTGTAGTATACAGTATGCCTCGACTATTCGCGGTTTTGCACCCACGGTTTGAGTATTCACGGACTGCCGAGCAACTGGCACGTGATTCAAATTCAGCCAATGGCTGTCCTCCTTTCTCCTGATTGGTTGAGCTGATATCCCGCCCCGTTTTCCCTCATTCGCGCACAAGTTTTCAATGAGCTTCTTTTTTGGTGTGTGTTTTAATTACCAGTTAAGCTCTATGATACCACTCAAATGCTGTGCGTCTTCTCTGGCTAAGCGATAGAAAACGCTGGATGTCTCTTCTGAAGAAATGACTTTCTCCTGAGACATGACGGTTTTCTCTGAACTGTTGTATTAAAATCTTTTTCAATTATTATTCCAGTACAGTACCTAAGTTCATGTTTATGTAAAAGGACATGAAGCGTAATAAAGTTTATTCTTTTGGTATCGTTTGTTAAACATGCTACAGAACATAAAATGTCACATACAAGCATTCTCAGAATTAACTTGGGTATTGTACTGGAATAATAATTGAAAAAGACTTTAAAACGAGTGCTTTACAACAGTATATGCTGTATAATCTTTATATCTTATCATCAATAAAAATAAGAGTAAAAATTGAAAAGTTTTTCTTTATCATTACTATATTTTACTACATTAATACTGTATTAATGAGTCATACTGTCTATAGAATGTGTTGAAGAAACACATTTTAGCACATGTAATAGATACATAGTATTTTACTTCCGGCTACTCACTCGCGCATGTGACGTGATGCATGAGGTTTTACTTCCGGGTACAGAACTCGCGGATTATCTCGATTCGAGGGAGGGCTCGGAACCGAACCCCCGCGAATGTCGGCCTACTGTATTATACTGATAATAGATGCCATTTATAGCAGTGAGATGTGCCATGTGTTATATACCACATAATAATAATAATAATAATAATAATAATAATAATAATGACAGTAGTGGCCTGGTGGTAAAGGTGCTGGATCACTGATCCTAAGGTTGGGGGTTCAAGCACCTCTCTTAATAGGTTGTCACTGCTGTCCCCCATTGCAGCTAACTGGGTTATCAAAGGCCGGCCATGTCTCTAACTGTCTATGGTGTGAGGTTCATGTAAAAGAAACATTACTGGCCTTCGACAAGAGTAGCTGCTTAGCCGTCAGCGTGTTTCTGCCCTGCGATGGCCTGGCGAACCGTCCAGGGTGTACTCTGCCCTCGCCCGGAATTGGCCGGGGTGAGTGCCAGCCTCCCCGCAACCCTAATTAGAATTACGCGGTTACAGAAAATGTATGATGATGATGATGATAATAATGATAATAATAATAATAACCACCCAGAGTTGGCTGAGATGCCCCCTCCCCCATAGGCCTTAATTAGGATTAAGTGGTTCAGAAAGTAAATTAATGAACAATGATGATGATGATGATGATGATGGGGCTCCCGAGTGACGCATCGACCAGGTGTGTCTATTTAACCCACAATTCGAAGTTGAGTTTGCAAGTTCAAATCCTGGTTAATGCCACCGCCGTCTGTCATGGGAGTTAATTGGCCGGGCTCTCACGGGAGGGAGGGACGGCATACGCTCACTTCCCTGTCACTCACAGCAATCAACAGCTAATCATAGGTGTCTGTGAGCCTATTTGTATGAGGGGCGGATGGCGCTTTTCCTCTGAGTGTGTTTGACCCGCCCCCAAATACACATGCAGTTTGAAAAGAGGCGGATGGCTAGCTAGCATAACAGTGCACTCCTCCCTGATCAGTGATTGTCATGTGATTGGGAAGGCAATACAGTACCTGATGGGTGGAAATTGGATATGACTGAATTAGGGAAAATTAAAAAAAAAATCTCCATCAATGATAGAGAGAAACTCGTGGAAGTGAACAGCGTTTAAAATGTTTTGATTTGATTCTGGATTGTTGTGTAGCTTCATGTTCTTTTCTCTCGCTACAACATTCATTCATTCTTTCTCTCCTTTCCCTCTCCCCTTTTCTTTTTCTGTTTTTCCTTCTCTTTCCTGTCCCTCCTCCCCCTCTCACTACCCTCTTCCCCTTTTCCTCTTTTCTCTCTCTCTCTACCCTCTCCCTATCATCCCTTTCTCCCCACGGGGATTATAATCTTTTGCACTGTGTACTGTGCTGTCCCTATTTTTCCTGAGCTAATCAGTTCTCTGTGTTTATTTTCAGTTCCGTCTGATTCCACTGCCTGGACACAGCTATATTATGGTGTAATATCTTCCTGAAGGTGTACAAATTGTAGGAAAAAGAAACAATTGAATTGAATAATTGATGCTTGTTTCAGGCGCTGGTGAGATTAATTCAGTCCTGCTGATGTAGAAAGAACTGAAGATGCTGCACAAATGCTTTAAATCAAATTCAAAAGATTACTGAATATAAATAATTAATTTTTTACTTTCGTATCTTAAACCTGGTGTGTGTTTATTTCCTTTAATGCATGTGTTTGTCGGATTTTAGGATTAATTGTAGACTTTTGGTGAACAATGAAAGCCTGCACATGGTCGGATTCTTGTTTCCACTTTGGGTGCAGTTTGGAATTTGGGTTTGGTGTGAATGTCATATGCAATAGCTCTGTTAACACCGTTTTTCCCACTGGAGATGAAATCTGACCAAATGTGTGTGTTTGTGTGACACAACAGGGAGGGAAGAAATCTTTCACAGAAGTCATCAAGGCCAACATTGGAGATGCACACGCAATGGGACAGCAGCCAATCACATTCCTCAGGCAGGTGAGAACAGGTGACGAGGGTAAATTGTGTCGCAGTGTGTGGATTATCTGGTTGAGTGTGTTAGTTTGGGAGAAGTGAAGCTCTGTATCGTTCATTATTGCTAAATGACATGCTACTCTTTTGAAATGCTATACGATGGATTGCTGACACCTGGAACACATCCAAGCCAAGCGCCTCAGGAAACGAGACGTTCCAAAGGGAAAGTTGCTGCAGCGGAAAATAGCACAAATCGAGTCAGAGACTTTGGGCTGAACTTAAATATCAGCATTAGTTTTATATATATATATATATATATATATATATATATATATATATATATATAGAGAGAGAGAGAGAGAGAGAGAGAGAGAGAGAGAGAGATATACACATACATATACACATGAGTGTGAGGAAAATACACCTGAACATTTCCTTTGGTATTCCTAATGTACACGTGTTTATCATGGGCCCGGTGGTGTAGTGGTTAGGGTGCTGCACTCACGATCGGGAGGTTGTGTGTTCAAATTCCAGTTAGACACCCAGTGTGCTACCACCCCTGGGCAAGGTCCTAACCACAAGTGTGCCTCTGTTCACCCAGCAGTATAAATGGGTACCAGTAAAATATACTGGGAAGGTAACCCGCAATGGATTAGCGTCCCATCCAGGAGGAGTTTAACTCCTGGTCGCTTTACGCTACAGAAACCGGGGATAAGCACCGGCCTGATTAGCCAATAGGCTTGGGTGTATAAAGCCCAACAGACTTATATAAGGCTCGACCATTCACGCAACCCGATGGTTGTTTTTGCGACCCGTTGCAGTCTTTAGAAACCTGCGAATGACGAGACGGTTATGTACATATTTCACTTCCATAATGCAGTGCATGATACTGCACACTGCCGAAAACAGATTCATATGTAGTAAACAAAAATGAAAATGGGCAAAATGTTCAGAAAATATTAGTTTAAAAATTACTTTGAAATACTACACATCACTGATGATGCCTGTGTGACCAAAATAAGATGCAAGCATCGCTACAAGTATATCGTACAAATTCGGGAAGAATCTGTTCTACATTTATTAATGAATATCTTGTGAATTATCAAATTAATGTTTCAGCAACACAATGGAGTTCCAGGTATTAATGTGAGCAGTTAGTGAATGTTCCAGTTCAGCCAGTTAAAGGTGTTGCTGGTGTTTGGCGTTTATGCTGATTGATGAAACTTTGCATGTTCGTGTATTAAAAGTATTCCAGCAGTTTTATCAGAACACTAATGATTATTTGTATTAAAATTTAATGTCTCAAAATAATAAATAATTAGTTGTCAATAATTTAACCCTTTAATATTAAAGGAAAATTCAACAATACATAAGATATTATACATACATCTACTCAACTTAAAAGCTCAAAAATAACTGATTCAATAACAGGTTTGTTTAATAGTTTACTTTTACTTCAGGAGCCATTTTGCACAACCTGTGATTCACACACCTATTCTTAGCCGAACAAAGTTGGGGTTACCAGAGTCATTTACCTGTGAACCATAAACTGGTTCCCCAAATTTTTGAAATGTCAAGGCCTCGTTGTCGTCTTCCTTTCGGCTTTTCCCCTTTTACTCGGGAGTCGCCACAGTGAATCATGTGATTCGCACGTTTGATTTGTCAGAGGTTTTTACGTCAAATGCCCTTCCTGTCACAACCCTTTTAGCAAGGGACAGAAACACGCTGACGGCTTTGCAGCTCCTCTTTACGAAAGTCAGCAATGGTTCTTTTACATCAACCTCTCACCATAGACAGTGAGAGACATGGCCCGCCTTTGATAACCCAGTTAGCCGCACTGGGGAGGACAGTGGCAACCTTGTGGAGAGTGGGACTCGAACTCCCAACCTTTGGATCAGCGATCCAGCGCCCTATACCACTAGACCACAATTCTATTTAAATGTTTAATTGGACGGGATGTTTTATTTAAAGCGGAATTACAGTACCTGTTTGAAGGATCAGCGGTCTTCATTCAATAACTTGCCTCCTTGCGAGATCGGAGGTCTTCTCCCACGGAGCACTCTTAATATCATGCCGAAATAATCGCCTCCATCACTGTATTTCCGCTTTAAGGTCTCCTTCTCATTCAATATCATCCCGGTTGAAGAGGGGTTTCGGCGATAACGAAATATAACACTGCATGATCAATCTCAAAACAAGCCAACAGTCAACTCTCCTTCATTCGTGTGACAAACAGGAAGTTTGTGTTGCATTCAGTTGCGTCATCCCTCCTAGCCAATGGGAGGCCAGCGGGGCGGGATGTTGGGAGACAGCCAATGAGTGAGCAACTCGCACATCGTGTGAAATTTTGATTGGCGCAATTGAATTTTGAATGGCGCATTTGGCACTTTTCGTAAGAGGAGGTTGTTTTCGTATCCCGTGGATGAAAACTTAGGAAAATGTTTTTCGTAACCTGAAATTTTCGTACCTAGGGGGTTTCGTAAGTAGGGGGCAGACTGTGTGTGTGTATATGTGTGTATATGTGCGTGTATATGTGCATGTATATGTGCGTGTATATGTGCGTATGTGTGTGTGCATATATATAATATATATGCACACATATATATCATGTTCCAAGCCTATCATGTTCCAAGCCTAAGCTGCTCTGTATACATTAAGCCGCCTTGTCTAAATTATACCTTATGGCTCACTTTAAAGGTTGCAAACAAACCTAATATTCAATTCAAATCAGTTTTATTCATATAGCGCTTTTTACAATTGTCATTGTTGCAAAGCAGTTTTATACAGTAAAACAGTAAAAGTAGAGTTTTACAAAGTATAAAAGAATTTAAGCATTCCAACTCCTACACATCCCCAATGAGTGTCGCCCGCAGGGACAGTGACAAGGGAAAAACTCGCTTAGTAGATGCGAGGAAGAAACTTTGAGACAAGCCAGATACAAAAGGGAAACCCATCCTCATTTGTTTGAAATCATAAAGGTACAAACATCATGTTATACACACTAGTGTGGCAAGGTAACTGCATCAAGCACAAATGGATTATTATAACTTGGCAGTATTTTGATAAAATGTTTCCCTCTAGTGGCCATTTGATAAACATTTTGCTGCATATTAAAGAGAATGGGCATGTGTAATATGTGAATGGGGAAAATTGTGAATTTTTTTGGGATTTTTTTTTTTTTTCCAACATGATCCTATGCATGGATCACTTTCAAAATGTTACTTGTTCCACATCCTATTCTAAAAAAAAAAAAAAAATCCATGCCTAAAATTTTGAGTTTTCTTCCACACAAAAAAAACAGGTGAAAAATATTACCTCTCTGCAGTGGGACCTATTAAATGGCAGATTAATTAACACTATGTTGACTGTGGATTTGTCGTTAGGACAACATAAATGCTCCATTATATCAGCACTGGTTTTTACTGAAGCACTGGCATGTGACTTGGAAGTAAATATGGTAGACTAAATATATCATGCATGCTGGGATCAGGATCAGTTCAAGCCCGAGTCAGGAGTCTCATGTGTTTTAGCCTTGTGTATGTGTATCAGTTTACGATACTCAGTGAGTTTGCCGTTTTATCCCATCATGTGTAACTTGGTGTAGACGAACTAAAGCAGAATTTCCTCGTAATTTGAAGATACACTGAACAGCAGTAGAGCAGTTTGTTCTTTTACACACCTATTTTCTTTATTTTTACTTTCTCTTTTTCCTTTTGGCTTCAGAAAAGATAACCCTTGAACCCACATTCCAAAAAAGAAAACAAAAGGACAAACCCCTGCTGTTCTTTAAAGCAGTGATCCCGGCTTATTATTCCACCCGCCTACTCAGCCTGTACTGAACATAGTTCATTCTTTCTCGACCTGTGATGTGAAATGTCCTTCCTGTCCTTTCCATAACCTGCAGCACAAAACAGCAAAGTATTTGCTTCATTTTTTTTAGTACTCTAGTACTGCAATAGTATTTTGACCTCTATTCTAGTATTAAAGGATATCCAAAGCATGATTAATTGTCACCTAATTTTTCCAGAATACAATTAATTAAAGTGTTTTGACTGATATTTCTTCAGGTGGTGGCTCTCTGCACATTCCCTGAGCTCATGGACAGCCCTAGCTTCCCTGAGGATGCAAAGTGGAGAGCACAGCGCATCCTAGAGGGCTGCGGGGGACAAAGCATTGGTGTGTGTGTGTGTGAGTGTGTGTGTGTGTGTGTGAGTGTGTGTGAGTGTGTGTGTGTGAGTGTGTGTGTGAGTGTGTGTGAGTGTGTGTGTGTGTGTGTGTGTGTGTGTGTGAGTGTCTGTGTGAGTGTGTGTGTGTGAGTGTGTGTGTGTGAGTGTGTGTGTGAGTGTGTGTGTGTGAGTGTGTGTGTGAGTGTGTGTGTGAGTGTGTGTGTGAGTGTGTGTGTGAGTGTGTGTGTGAGTGTGTGTGAGTGTGAGTGAGTGTGAGTGAGTGTGTGTTTGTGTGTGAGTAGGTGTGTGTGTGTGAGAGAGAGATATGGATGGACAGACAGATAGATCGGTAGCTTTTCATTCACCAGAAAGAAAAAAAACAATTGGAGCTGGAGAGAAGGATATTTTCTGATGAAGGAAAAACCCAGAATGATACTTATGATCCACGATGCACCATTGTTTTAAAGGTTGATCAATGAGATGACAGATCTGTACAGAGTAACTGTAACACACACACACACACACACACACACACACAGAGCAGGAAGTGAAACCTGGCCTTAACTAACAACACATTAGTTTTGCAGCAGTGAGTCATTTGTGTGTGTGTGTGTGTGTGTGTGTGTGTGTGTGTGTGTGTGTGTTTACGGTAATGTTCCAGGCTCGTACAGTTCCAGTGAAGGGGTGCCGTGCATCCGTGAAGACATTGCAGCCTACATCGAGCACCGTGATCAGGGAGTCCCTGCAAACTGGAACAACATCTTTCTCACCACTGGAGCCAGCGATGGCATCATGGTACGGTCCCAACGTCTATAGAAAGCTCAGCGCATCTGCTAAACATCTGGAAATTACACACTCAGGCTAAGGCGAAGATTTACATATTACTAAACCAAAGTGAAAAACCTCACACCAGATAACTTTCCATGATAGTGTAGAAAAGGGACAACATGTCTCTGTGCATCCTGTTTGATCAGTGGATGTTTAGAAGCAGAAGAAAAACAAGAAGAGCATGTCTTCCTCAGTTGTGTTCCGTCCATCTGGACGAATTGAAAGTAAATGACATGGGGATGAGCTCACCAAACGTGGTGCATAGGTTTTTTCCTCTGGGATTGAATATGTGTGCAGTGAAGTAGTTAGAGCTGTTACAGTAGTGTAATAGTGGAGTAAGTCGTGTTCCAGTGGAGTTAGACTGGAGTGAGTTGAGTAACAATCGTGTTACAGTGGAGCGAGTGGAGTTACAGTGATGTTAGTGGAGTTACAGTGGAGCGAGTGGAGTTACAGTGGAGCGAGTGGAGCTACAGTGGAGCGAGTGGAGTTACAGTGATGTTAGTGGAGCTACAGTGGAGCGAGTGGAGTTACAGTGGAGCGAGTGGAGTTACAGTGGAGCGAGTGGAGCTACAGTGGAGCGAGTGGAGTTACAGTGATGTTAGTGGAGTTACAGTGGAGCGAGTGGAGTTACAGTGGAGCGAGTGGAGCTACAGTGATGTTAGTGGAGCTACAGTGGAGCGAGTGGAGTTACAGTGGAGCGAGTGGAGTTACAGTGGAGCGAGTGGAGCTACAGTGGAGCGAGTGGAGTTACAGTGATGTTAGTGGAGTTACAGTGGAGCGAGTGGTGTAAGAATTATGTGACAGTGAAGTGAGAGGAGTTACAGTAGTTTTACAGTAGAGTGAGTGGTGTGACAATAGTGATACAGTGGATTTAGGGGTGTTACAGTGGAGTGAGTGATGGTATAATGGAGTGAGTGATGTCACAGTGTAGTTAGTGATGTTACAATAGTGTTTCAGTGGTGATACAATAATGTTACAAGGGTGAGTGGTGTTACAGTGGAGTGAGTGGTGTTACAGTGTAGGTAGCGATGATACAATAGTTTTTCAGTGGTGTTAGTGATGTTACAATAGTGTTCCAATGATGTTAGTGGTGTTACAGGGGAGTGAATGATGTCGCAGTGTAGTTAGTGATGTTATAATAGTGTTTCAGTGGAGCGAGTGGAGTTACAGTGATGTTAGTGGAGTTACATTGGAGCGAGTGGTGTTACAGTGTAGCGAGTGGTGTTACAGTGGACGTAGTGGTGTTATAGTGACATTAGTGGTGTAAGAATTACGTGACAGTGAAGTGAAAGGAGTTACAGTAGTTTTACAGTAGAGTGAGTGGTGTATAAGTAGAGTTACAGTGGAATCATTGGTGTAACATCTGTGTTAAAGTGTTACTTTGTCAGTGGAGTTATGGTGGTGATTGGTATTAGACTGGAGTTATAGTGGAGTCACATGGCAGAGTTAGGCTGTGGCATTATGTGGGTGTTACACAGAGAAATTAAGATGATTCATTGAGCTACTTATGCTTATAAAGTCCTGAAACATTGCCGTGTGATTGTTTTTGTTCCACAGAGCATTCTAAAGATGGTGGTGTCGGGTGAAGGTCGTAACCGTACAGGAGTGATGATCCCCATCCCTCAGTACCCACTTTATTCCGCCGCCATCGCCGAGTTGGGTGCCGTGCAGATCAATTACTACCTGGACGAGGACAACTGCTGGGCGCTGGATGTCAACGAGCTCCACAGAGCGCACCAGGCTGCTAAACAACACTGCCAACCCCGAGTCCTCTGCATCATCAACCCCGGAAACCCCACCGGTGGGAAAAGGCATTGTTTTAATGAGCTTGGATTAATAGAGGAAATATAATGAGCCAAGTGTTCAGCATCTGTTTGTCTCTGAATAGTCTAAGCCTGAATTACTTGCTCATGTGTGTTTGGAGTGTGTGAACATATGGAACAAAAACGACAGTGATCTGTACTCCTGACCTACATATACAAATAATACAGAACGTATGTGGGGAATAGAACACCATCGTGCTGTTATAAGAGTGGTGTGTTATAGTTTTAAACAGTTTATGTTCTGTTTAATGAGCTTGTTCTGATTTGGGTTAAAGGATTATAAACATTTTCCGCACACACCATTAATTCCTATAATATGAAGGAAAGGAAAATGGGTGGGAAGTACACAGAGATGGTGTATAATGTGCATATGAAGGGTTATATCTGGTTTTGTACTGAACATACTTTTCCATCTCCCGATTCTGCTCTCTCTGTGTACTCAGGTCAGGTGCAGAGCAAGAAATGTATTGAGGACGTCCTTCACTTCGCGTACGAGGAGAACCTCTGTGTTATGGCTGATGAGGTAATAATGTAGAACGTACTGGAGGAAACTGATTCATTTTCTTTCTCTGATTACTTCCTCTTGGGCTTCTTGGCACTCGACGATTTAAAGCACACTCAGAGATCGATTTCTGTTACATTAAATAGTAAATTCAGGAATGACTGTATTGTCTGGATGTATTAATCTGATTGGTCGTCTCCGGAACAAAAAAAAATCGTGTATGGACCGGAACTTGGGTACTTTGACCTTTTTAAAGCTCACACTCGCACCTAGGGGTGACTTAGAACAGCCAGACAGCCTACTGTGCATGTTTTTGGACTGTGGGAGGAAACCGGAGTGCCCGGGGGAAACCCACGCAAGCATGGGAGAATATGCAAACTCCACACAAAAACACTCCAAGCACGGGAATCAAACCTAGGACGATCTTGCCGTGAGCTGGATATGCTAATCACTGCGCCACCGCGCCACCCTGAGCAAAAAATAAAAGAAAACAGTAACAGCAACTCAAGTGTATTAAAAAAGCACGCTATTTTAAAAGGTTTTATAATAAAATATAATGAACCCGTCTTTGAACGGAATGAACGATGTCTTTTGTACAGGCTGAGGTGAACCTTAAATATTAGGAAAAAAGACATCGTACTGTACAGACCTTGTGCTCTGATAATACTGGTTTTAATCACTCATGGGCTCATCTCATGATGAAGTTCTGGAGTATGTGGACATAACCAAATTAATGATTTTTCTGTTAGCATTCCATAGGAGCAGCATGCCTATCATCAACTGTTTCAAGGTTAGAAGTGATATGTCACCAAAAGTTTGTGACGTTGCTTTGACCTTCCTCTTTAATGTTGATATTCCCAAATCAGCTTGTCTCGGAGACACCAGTCGTATAGTGTCCCTGCCAAATCCTTGCTTGGGTGTGGTCAGTACTTTAAATGCAGACAAACTGACAAGCAAACAGACAGACACTGACAAATGGCGATGATTACAATATCACCACCAAACTTGTTATTTTTAGGAAAATGTTCTTCCTTACCAGTGTTTATCATTATTTAACCCTTTAACGCCCGAATTATTTTTTTTCAGTTAAGAATCACTAGTTTTTCCAAATTAAAAAAGCCTAAGGAAACACCCCAAACACATTTCTTTCAACAAAATTATAATAGCACTAATAATAATAATAACACTCACCAATCTGTGAAAAACACAATCCTGTGCACTCAAGGTCATCTCACAGCTGACTGAGGCATGTGGGATCAAGCTGTGTTGCATCAGGTGATGCCACAAGTATAGAACACTCAAAAACTTGAGCAGCACTGAGTGCAAGGCGTCTAGTAGTTCGCTTTTTTTTTTTTTTTGAAAGAGGACCATATGGTCCTGCTAGGCATTAAAGGGTTAATAATTTTTTTCTTCAGCATTATATAATACTGATATGCCTTATATGTACCCTGTAGGTTTATCAGGACAACATTTATGCCCCCGACTGCCAGTTCCACTCGTTTAAAAAGGTGCTGTATGAAATGGGGCCTGAGTACTTTAACAGCGTGGAGTTGGCCTCCTTCCATTCCACCTCCAAGGGTTACACAGGAGAGTAAGTACAGTCATGAGTCAACACGGCTCTGAAATTCTACCCAGACTTAAACACGGACACATACTGTCCTCATCCTGCAGGGAGATTAATGCTTACTGCAGTTTAAACCAGCATACACATTCCACACAACAAACAGGAACTATATTTAAAAAAGAAAAACACAGAACATTAACTCCTAGATGGGCGGCCGACATCCGTTGTTCCCCACCTGTAAGTGGGAGTGTTTTTCAATTATATGCTGATTGAATTTGACCTGGTTTTTACCTTTAAGTCTATAAAATTATAATCTGTTGTACCACATTAGAACCTTCTGCACATGATTTCTGTGATGTACTAAAAGGAGTAACAAAAGAACATCATTCCAACTGTATAGCACTGTGGTGAAGACGTCATGGTTTGGGTTTGCTTCGCTCCCTCAGGGACTCGGCAGCTGGCAGTCAGTGATTTAGCTTTACATTCTGCGTCATATAAAAGAATGTGTAAAGATGGGGTGAGGTCATGTCTTTGGGTTGACCTGGAGTGGAAGCAGAGGTTGACTGTCAACAGAATAATGATCCTTCACACTTTCACAAATCCACCCCCCCCCCACCCCCGGTGAGGGAGAAGAAATGACGTCATGGAATGTTGGAGTCAAAGCCGAGATTCGGACCCGATAGAAAATTTGATTTGAAAGGGAGAGATCGTGCGAGAAAGCAAATGAAGATCTTGCAGCTGAAGAATTACAGCAAGGTGACGTCAGAGAGGGGTGGATAATTATACAGAACACCCACGAGGAGGTTGTTTCTGCTAAACAGGGCTCTACGAGCTTCTGATGCTTTCTTAAGACCAATTTTTAAAAGCATCTATTTTCTGAGCGATGAGCAATTGAAAGCTGATATTTAACATGGTGGGACAGACATACAGGCCTACAATTTAGGATTTTTTTTTTTTTGCAAAATATGAGGAGGTCACCTGGGAGACTTCCTGAAATTTTGTTGAGAATTAATGGACGAGCCAATTAGCACAAAGCTAGTAGCACACTTCCAGTTAATAGAATCAGGTGACAAGAAGCAATGGAGGTCTGTTCCTCACTGCAAACTACTAACATTCCGAGAAAAAGGAAATACATTAAACACTGCCTACTAATGGTATATGAAGTGATATAGTCATTGTAGATTAACCAATCAGAATATGTGATTGCTCATATCCGGTGGACATGGCGGAATACAATTTCGAATAGAATTTAAGTCAGTAGGCTGAAACAATCCCAGAACAATCTGAGTTGAAATGCTCGAGTCGGGTAGCATTGTATAAAGCCGATGTTTTTTCTTCAGTGTGTAGGAGGAGCCAGATCCCTACAGAAATTGATCTCACCATGGAGTAAACAGAAATAAGGCCCCTTTCAAAGTGTGCCTCTCCTATATGGGGTGGACTGTCAGATTATTTAAGACAATGAATTGCAGCAAGGGGTATAAAATGATAAATGCACCATACGTTTCTGTAGATAAGGGCACCTCCCGAATACCATAAATATAAATGAGAACATCAGTCCAGGATTGGAGCCCAGATATTTCAGTTTCTGTTGCTGAGCGTATAGAAAGTCAGAGTGTTAAACTTAAGAGTACTGAGTCATCCAATAATCAACCTTGTATGCTTTTTTTTAACAAAAATAAACAGTACAGTATTAATAAAGACATATTTATATAAATCTTGTGTGTGTGTGTAGAGGGATCCCTCGCTACTTCATGCTTAAATTCACCCGGCTTCAGTGCATCGCGGTTTAAAAAAAGAAAAAATAATAAATAAATATTCATCGAGTTAAAAAAATAAGGAAATTAAGGAAGAATAGGGGAAAAGTTAAGGAAAATGCCACAAAAACAAGGCCAATTTTGCAAAAAAAAAAAACCTAAACCAACACAAAACAAAAAACGACCCAAAATCTCCCATCAACACTCCTTACATTGTGCGCTCGTATGTATGTGTCATCTTATTCTCATGTAATACCATCTGTATGTGTGTGTATTTATATTTATTTACATCTTATGTTTTTTTTTTTGAATGTTTAATTGTCATTATAAGCATTTATAGCATTGAATATATCAATCCCAATTAACTGCGGAAAGTGAGGGATCCCTGTATATGAAAAAATAAAAGTATTATTTCTACAGATCTTGCTTTGCTTAAAAGGTAAATAAAGTCAAAATTCATCCAATTTCTAAAACACTCAATAGTAATAAGGGTTGCCGAGAGGCTGGTGCCATTCTCAGCCGACTCTGGGTGAGGGCTGGGTACACCCTAGACTGTTCGACAGGCCTTTGCAGGGCTACCGCACACATACAGTCATTCACACCCATTCTCACACTTAGGAGTGATTTAGAAACAGACAATCGACCTACTGTACATGTTTTTGGACTGAGGGAGGAAACCAGAGTATTCGGAGGAAACCGATGCAAGCACAAGAACATGTAAAGTCCACACAGAAATGCACAAGCCTGGGAATCGAAAGTTGCTGTGAGGTGGGCGTGCTCGCCACTGCGACATTGTGCCACCAAGTCTAAATTAAACTCGGTCATTCATTTCTGAGTTACTCGTCATTGGGGACACAGGGAGGCTGGTGCCCATCTCAGCCGACTCTGGGCAAGAGTAGAGTACACCCTGGATGTCTCATCAGGCCATCGCCGAGCAGAAACACGCTGACGGCTGTGCAGCTGCTCTTGATGGAAGTCAACAAAGGTTCTTTAACATGACCCTCCACCACAGACAGTGAGAGACACGGCCAGCCTTTGATAACCCAGTTAGTGCACTGGGGGGGACAGTGACAATCCAGTGATAGTGGGGCTTGCCCCCCCCCGACCTTGGGCTCAGCAATCCAGCATGTTACCACCAGGTCACCTCTGCCCTATGGGGTATATAATTGGGAAATTTGTTTAATTCAAAATTGCATACAAAGACTCTCAGACAAAGTGTCAGGGTCACTGATCCTGAAATTTTATAAATTCAACACTACATATTATTTCAAATTTTTTAAAAAAGAGATTTTTTTTTTTTTTAAATACTGAAGGAGTTTCAAAAGACGCAAACCTCTGCCAAGCAAAAAATAAAGCAAAGTACACCAAAAATCATCTTATTTGACCATGTTAAAGGATATTTAAAAAAGTCCCGAATCCAGAATTTGATCCAGATCCTCTTCAGAAAAACAAATTGAGTGCTATTTGTGTTATAACCAGAACACACACACACACACACACACACACACACACACACACACACACACACACACACACACACTCACTCACTGACAAAAATCCATTCAGAACATTTTGTGTAAAGTTGCGAGCAAACAAACAATCAAGCGGTAAAAAATAATAATACAGTATTCCTAAAATTACATTTTAGAATTCTGAGGATTCATTACAGTATTTAAATGTTTTCAGTAGGCTACTGATATATTAAGTACCGAGATGTTGAGTATTAATCTTGGGAATTTTTTGGAGTTCGTTTTTTTTTTTTTTTTTCTCAAATCCTGACACAAATGCAGTAGATGTCCTCTCAGTCCTGGCTCTGTTTCTTAGGTGTGGATTCAGAGGAGGTTTTATGGAGATCATTAACATGGACCCTGAGATCAGAGCCCAGCTTTTGAAGTTACTCTCGGTCAGACTTTGCCCTCCAGTAGCTGGACAGGTTGCCATGGATGTCATTGTGAATCCTCCTAAATCTCACGAGCCATCCTTCACACAATTCCACAAGGTTGGCAGTGCAATGTTCGGTAATTTGTTTCTTCATACACTTCAGAAGCTTAAGTTCTTTATTAAACATCTGTGTGTTTGTGATGTGTGTTTTCAGGAGAAAGCAGCAGTTCTGGGAGCTTTAGCAGAGAAAGCTACATTAACAGAGCAGATCCTGAACACGGTGCCTGGGATAAAGTGTAATCCGGTACAGGGGGCCATGTACGCCTTCCCTCAGATCATCATTCCTCCGAAAGCAGTGGAAGAAGCAAAGGTACGTCGTCACTGCTTTGTGTTGTAGCCTGAACCTTTTCATTCATCGTTCATCCGATTCTGTCAGCGAGATTAGCGGCCGAGAGAAGGGTATGTGTCGTGGTGTGTGACTGTGAACCAGCAGAGAAAGAAAATGGTGTTTTGTGGCATTTGATATTCGCTCACTGTGGATTATTTGATCTCTGATTGACTCGGATGCTCACGCGCAGGCTTCTGGAATGCAGCCGGACATGTTGTACTGCCTGCGGCTTCTCGAGGACACGGGAATCTGCGTGGTACCTGGCAGCGGCTTCGGACAGAAAGAGGGCACTTATCATTTCAGGTATTGCCGAAATATCTTCCTGATAGCTAAACACTCTTTTTAATCCCAGTGTAATTTAATAATAATAATAATAATAATAATAATAATAATAATACAGTGGTACCTCACCTTACGATAGTCTCAGCAAACGAAAAATCCAGGTTACACAAAACATTTTGCAAAATTTTTTGTCTCTGTATACGAAACAAGTTCTTACGAAACGTGCCCATTCAAACAATGCACGAGCTGCTTTCCCATTGACTATCTTCCAACATCCCGCCCCCGCTGGCCTCCCATTGGCTAGGAGGGATGACGTAGCTCCCTCCCATTGGCTATCTCCCAACATCCCACCCTGCATGCCTTCCATTGGCTAGGAGGGATGATGCAGCTCCCTCCTATTGGCTATTATGGAGCTGCATCTCCCATAATGCTTTTTGTGTAAAGGACAGAGTTATTGTTTTTTTCATTAATTTTTTGGCTCAGGTTTTTAACCTTCCATAAGCATTTGTAAGATTATAACTCTGCTAAGAAGACATGGTCAACACACACGCGCGCACACACACACACACACACACACACACACACACACACATGCGCGTGTGATTTCCGGTTCAAGTGAAAAGAAGAAGCGGGCTCGTGGCATGCGGTTGAGTGATATCGCAAAGGAATATGGCCAAACCCGTCTACCATCGGTATGATATTGAAGCAGAAGGAGGCCTTAAAATAGATACTTTTATCATTTTTAAAGGGTTTAGGGGGTAGTATTGGGGGCCTTGGAACAAATCACACGTTTTACATGTAAAATGCGGTTCAATTTACGAAAAATTCAGGTTAAGAAAAAGGCTTTGGAACGGATTAATTTCGTAAGGGGAGGTACCACTGTAATAATAATAGTCATTTCCTGAAGTCATACGTACACTGTGTATTTATTACATGAGAAGCTGTTGAAAAACAAAGTGCAGGGATAGAATGTTGATTTAAGTGTTTATAAAGTGTCCGGAAGGGTGGAACGATTAGTGCCGTAAGAAGGTTCTGGGCTCGATTCTTGGTCTCGGGACGTTCCTGTGTGAATTTGGTATGTTCCCCCTGTACTTGTGTGGGTCTCCTCCAGGTACTCTGGTCTCCTCCCACAGTCCAAAGACGTGCACATCAGGCCAAATGGACGTCACGAATTGCCCATAGGTGTGATTATGAGTGAATGATTGTATGTGTGTTGGTGCTGTGATGGCCTGGTCAGCTGTTCAACTTGTACCCCGCCTTCACACAGTGTTGGGTGAGATAGCCTCCGGTCCTCGCCGTGACCCTGTAAATAGGATTAAGCGGTTCAGCAGATGGCTGTGAGATGAGACGAGTGATGGTGCAGGGTTTTTTTTTTTAACTTGTGTCAGACGGTGTTTTTTAATATAATGAAATCTGATGGCAGTCATGTGACCGCTGTACAGCTCGATTCATATTCATGCTGAATTTCTCAAGAGCAAGAAGTGTCTTGTTACGCAAGCTGTAATATGGGAACTGTGTTTTTCCTCAGATTCCGCACTGCATCCCTCTGACTTTCGCTTCTGTGTTTCCTTTCAGAATGACCATCCTGCCGTCTCATGATAAGCTGAAGGTGCTCCTGGAGAAGGTGCGAGATTTCCACATCAGGTTTTTAAAGGAGTATTCCGACCTACAGGACCCTCAGTCTAGCCTTCAGGCTGAAGCTGCTTGAACACTTAACCACGGGACACGACTCAAAGGTGCTCGTCGTGTTAAATCGTGTTTTGTGTACATGTCATCTCCATAATCTGCTTTACATCCTCCTTGAAATTCCCACGGTTAAAAAGGACTGTTTGATGATTGATGTGCCTTTGTGCTGCAGTAAAATAATAATAATAATTCTGAGGGCTGGAATGCAGTTAGTATAGTTTGGTTATAAAAGATTTCAACACTGAAGCATGAACTGGAGAAAAGCTTCTGTGTACGGAGGGTGAAAAACTCGCTCAGCGTGTCCACGTGACTCAATCTCCCATCATTACGACTCTTAACACGTCAGGAATTTATACAGACATCCTTTGTGGGATTTAAAAAAAAAATAAAATAAAATAAAATAAAATACCGTGTGGCCTTCAATGATCTGCAATGAAAACTTGGAGCATTTAGCCGAGTATAGTGTAATGCAAACTTTTGGATCTGGCGAATAATAAGCCAGCTAACATCCATCCGGTCAGGGTCACGGGGCAACTGGAGAACCCTGAGCAGGTCACTGACATCAACACATACAGCCGTTCACATTCGCACCTTGGGGCAATTTAGTGTAGCCAGTTGACTTCATGAGCATGGTGAGGAAACTCGAGGTCCCAAAGGAAACCTACACAAACACAGTGAGAAAATGAAAGGCTTGAGATTCGAACCTGAACCGTGAGGTGACAGGATTCAGCCAGTGTACAACCCACTAAATAATGAGTTTCTAATTAAAATCATTGAAGAAATATGATAATAACCATATAACTAGTACAGTAATTATATTATTTGTTTAGAGATTGAAAAGGTTTGCTAGCAAACTAGCTTTAAGTGCTAATACTATACAATTAATACTATACAATTAATACTATACAATGAATACTATACAATTCATTTTTCTTTTGGGCTTTTTATACCTGAGCCTATTGGCTCATCGGGCCGGTGCTTATTCACGGTTTGTGTAGCGTGAAGTGACGAGGAGTTCAACTCCTGGATGGGACGCTCGTCCATCGCAGGTTACCTTCCCAGTATATTTTACTGGTTCCCATTTATACTGCTGGGTGAACAGAGACACGTTTGTGGTTAAGTCCTTGCCCAGGGCTCTTAGCACAGTGGGGGTCTAACTGGGATGAGAACACACAACCTCCCGATCATGAGCCCAGCACCCTAACCACCACACCACCGGCCCCACTATACAATTAATACTATACAATTAATACTATACAATTAATGACGTCATACCAGTTTTAATTATTATATTGAATAAACTAACAGAGTGTGAGCAAGCTTCACGAACACGCGCTACTGAATGATGTAACTGTACTGAGTGTCCGTTATAATTATGAAACTGGCTAACAACGCGTTCCTTTAAGAAATTCTCCGAACTTCGGCATGTTTCGATTTCTGTTTAAATATTTTTTATTTGTATGAATGAGGGATGTGAAGAGCACGGCACCTTCGTGATAAATTCTCTGATTGAAACAGTTTTTCTTCACGTCCTGGGGAAGCTGCGTCGTGCAGCAGTAAGTACCACAGAGTGACACAGCGATGACGTCATCTCAGAAATTTCATGACAATTCAAAAAAAAAAAGAGAAAAGATTTAAGGCTACATTTCAAAGGTGGATCTCTGTGAGCGGTTCTGACAGGAGGAGATGTTTACAATGGGTTCTGTTATTTTTTTTTTCTGCTCTGATGTGCTGTTATTTTTTATTAAAGGGGTTATTTTATTACAAAATTTAAAAAATATTAATATAAGGTCATTTTTGCATTTTGCATATCAGATAGAAAGATTGCCAAACCTTTTTATCTTTTTTTAACTGGACCGGTTTCTTTCCTCGACGTTGCCGATCTATGCAGCCACCTTCGGAATGTTCTTTACTTTATTACGTTATCATTTCATTTCATTAAAGTGTCTGCGGGGAGTCGAACTGATTATCTGCACGTGCCTCATCTCCGAGAATGGAATATCTTTATTATTATTATTATTATTATTATTATTATCATCATCATCACTTTAGTTTGCCATAGCCGGTCAGAAGGTAAACAATTATTATTATTATTTTTTTTAATTGATTAATTTTTTACGTTTTGCACTGCTTAATTTTCATATTTAATCTGATTAAGTTTGTGTAAATAGTAATGAATCTAAATTCCAAAATTAAAACTTGTCAATAAAACAAAGACTGTTAAATTATACCATCTTGTGTTTTATTCTTTATTTCATTTGTTGGTAGATTAAATTAATACATTTTAGGTTTTGTTTATTTTGTTAATGAAACGAACACCTGAGCCGCTCGATTTATTTTCATTCACACATTTCACGAACTGTTTAATCATAACAAGGGTCACAGTGAGGCTGGCACCCATCTCAGTCCACTCTGGGGGCGAGGGAGGGGTATACCCAGAACAGCTCGCCGGTCCGTCGCAGGGCCAACACACTTAAACCATTCACGTTCACACAGAGGGCCGATTTGAACTCCACTGCTCTTACTGTGCGTGTTTATGGACTGTGAGAAGAAACCAAAGTACCCGAGAAAACCTGCAGGAGATCGGGGACAACACACACACAAACGCCCTCAGTGAGCCCAGGACTCAAACTCCATGACCTTCTCCCTGAGAGTCCGACATGCTAATCACTACACCGCCATTCCGCCCCATACATTTTAGATATTATTCATTTCAATGGCTTTTAAATTAGAAATATAATTTATTATTAATATGTACCGGGGTTGTGGAGGCCTGGTGGTTGGGTGCTGGATTACTGAGCCCAAGGTCAGGGGTTCAGGCCCCGGGTCTCAACGGATGTCCCTGTTGTCCCCCAGTGCACTAACTAGGTTATCAAAGGCCGGCCGTGTCTGTCAGTGTCCGTGGTGGGACGTTCGTGTAAAAGAACCCTTGCTGACTTTCATAAAGAGGAGCTGCATAGCCGTCGGTGTGTTTCTGCCCCACGGTGGCCCGGTGAGCTGTTCAGGGTGTACTCTGAAAATGCTTGAATTAATAAATGAGCCTCACACCAGAGGCTGTCTCTGTTAAATACAGTATTGCTCAGCACTTTGTTTTTTTTTCCCCCGAAATGAAGCCCCCTGTACATTCCCTCATGAAAGACTGGCGGGTTAGGAATAGAAAAAACAATAACGTCTGCAGGACACTGTGTTCTCTGGGATCACCGCAGGGACATGTGTGTCCTAAATCATCTGAAAAACAGATTAGCAGTCATCGCACAAGCACAGGAAGCTAAGGGGCGTGTCAGAGCCAGCAGGTCTTCCTATGCAGGGGTGGATTTGGTCATGTGCCCCACAACTACCCCACCACCCCATCGCCACCACACGCTCATTGTTCTCCCATTTATTTTCATCCTTATTTATTTAAAGCCACTTTCTGATATGATCTTTTTAATTAAATATTGTTCTCTCTTATTTAAAAACATAAAGCTATCATTTTTGTGCCATTTTTATACTCATCAGAAAGTTGCCCGGCTCAGGGCTCCCTTCAAAACTACCCATCCGATTCCCATCATCCTGGGTTTGAGGAGTGCAATATCTCTACTGTACTTTTAAAGTCATCCAAGTAGATCTAAAAAAAAAAAATTACAATTAAAAACCGACCCGGGGAGGCCTGGGACGCTCGACTTATTCTGAAGCTGTTAAGTGTGTGAGGTTTTAATGTCATTATTATTCATTCATTCATTTATTTATTTATTTATTTATTTATTTTCTGAACTGCTTAACTCTAATTAGGGTCATGGGGAGGCTGGCGCCCATCTCGGCCACCTCAGGATAAGGGAGGCATACACCCCGGACAGCTCGCCAGGCCATCGCAGTGCCAACACACACACACTCACACACACACTCACACACACACACACACCTAGGAGTGATCTGGAACAGCCAATTAGCCTGCTGTGCATGTTTTTGGACTGTGGGAGGAAACCGGAGCACCTGAAGGAAACCAACACAACCATGGCAAGAACATGCCAACTCCATGCCAACTCCACACAGAAATGCCCAGGCTGGGATTCAAACCCAGGACCTTCTTGCTGTGAGACGATGTGCTCACCACTACGCCACCGTGTGGTATTATTAATTTAAAATAATTTATTACTATTCATTTAACACATAATTAATTAACAAAAAGTATTTTTAGCCATAAATTTAAGAGGCATGTATGAGGCTCTTGGTAGGTTTGGGCCTGGGGCAGCTCCAGACCTGTTCCTGATGGTAAAGTCCTTTGTTGTTGTTGTTTCTGGTCTCAGTGAACTGGCTGCACCTGGAGGCTGTTTAATCACCTTCATTAATCCAGGTGAGTTTAAAGGCGGGGCTCAGGTGAGTTTAAAGGCGGGGCTCTGGAGGCTCCTGAGCTGATAATTAGAGGAGATGGCGAGCAGGAGACCACGGAAAGGAAGTCAAAGTTCTGAAGGTCTCCAGCGAGACCAGGCCGCTGATAAACTCAAGAAAAGGAAGGAGTTGTTCATTCAGCAGTTTGAAAAGGAAGGTTGGGTTATCCGCCCATCTCAGAATGATTAATCTCGTGTTTATCGCCAGTAAATCCCTGAATTTCAGACCTCAGACTGTTGTGTTTTATCAGCAGCTCAGGAACGGATCAATGAAATGGAAACCAAACTCGACAAATTACTGGCGACCCTGGACCGAGCGGTGAAAATAGAGATGATGAAACTGCCTCAGTCTCTTCATACCACGTTAATTAAAGATGCACTGAACGGTGGGCTTGAAATAGATTAAATTATTCCTCTGGGATTAATAAACACGTTTAAATCTCTTAACGTGACCGTTTCAGACAACGAAACTTCTGCTGGGGAAGTTACCATGGCTATTGAGGTGAGTGTGTGAAATGTCGCCATCTTGTGGTTTGATACTACAACCGCAGGTTTCCAACTTCTTGATCTAATGCTAACTTTTTTTTTTTTTTATTTATACAACAGTCTGTGTCTCCGGAGATTAGCAAACCTCTGAGCAGAAAGCCAAGCAAAAAAGGTGATGTGTGTGTGTGTGTGTGTATATATAATATATGTATGTATGTATATATGCTATATTCAAGTTACAAGCCATTAGTTTGAAGTTTTTTTCAATAAGGATCAGTTTGCCAGTATGGAACATTTTGCACATGGAACTGTGCATTCAGACAATGCTTGTGATTTTTTTTTTTTTTTTTTCGAAATGAGAATGCAGAACTAAATATGATCTCTCTGCACTGCATGCGACAGAAATGTTCAGCACCAGAGTATGATGGCATGGTTGGGAGGTCCTTTTTCTGTTTTTAAATAAAATGAACATTTTAGTTGCTGGTCTTGTTTAAAAATCAGTGAAGAATAATTCTGTGAAATAACTGTTGCTTATAAACAAAAATCCTGATGGAAGTGTCTCTGCTTTAAAAGGCAGAGCTGTAACTAGGATTTTGTAGGAATTCAGGTTTCTTACCCTGTTCCTGTCTTCTGGCAGGTAAAGCCAGTACCTCGGTTCCTGCAGGAGCACAAAGATCCACCGGTGCAGTAAAGTCCGAGGAGGACGTGGTAATGATGGCGTGCACCGACTTTATTTTGAAACCCCCAAATAATATTCCAACTTAAGAGTTTTTTTGTTGTTGTTTTTAATACGGACCCCCCCCCATGACAAATGCAGATAAAGCCCAAGAAGAAAATGCAGCCCAGTAACAGCACTGGGAATTTAAGGTCTATCTCTTCATCTTGTTACTCAACTGGTCAAATGTATAAAGTGTTTTTGTTCATGCAGGTGTGTGTGTGAGTGTGTGTGTGTGTGAGTGAGTGAAGTATTGAGGACGAAATCTGACCGACATGGACACCAACCGCCTTAAGCTTGATCAGATGGCTTTAGCTTGTACTGGAGCTGAAAGTCTCAGAAGTTCAGCACTTGGTGCTGTGGGTGTGGTGTTGACTGTAGATTTGGTTTCTCGCTCAAACAGCCATTTACTGGACACATTCTGAAGTTGAGCTTTGAATTAAACCGAGAATTCAAGAAAGATGCTCGGCGCTTAAATACTCACCAGCATTTGTCTGTTGGCAGGATTCCAGAAACTACTGAACTAATGTTCAGCAAACTCGGTGGTAGGCCTCGTGTTCACAAGCTTCAAGCAGTGACCGAAAGAACAAGGTGGCAGACACAAACGGCTGAAATGGGCTTCTTTCATATTGTGGAGGGCTATCCCTGGGGTGGAGAGCTTGGAATGGAACTGCTGCCCCTCAGTGTTCTCAGGGATCAGATGAGGTGGCTTGGGCATCTGAATAGAATGCCTTCAGGTCATGCTGGAGGACGTATCGGTTGGTCTGGGAATGCCCCATGTGTCTGTGTGTGCCCGCGTGCGTGTCCTGGAAAAGCTAGATGAAGTAGCTGGGGTGAGGGACTGCAGGTCCTCACTGCTTAGGCTGCTAGCTCTAACTTAACCCCAGACCAAAAAAGGTGACTGGTGGCAAACTGGGATATGAGCTTACCAACAACCCTTAACATTTTGTCTACGATCGAGACCCAGGATTTTTTTTAACAGACATTAGGAAATGATTTGCTGTCGGCAGGGTTTAAAAAAACCACTTGTCTGATTTCCATATCGGACTTGGTTAAAGTAGACCTGGAAAGAGCCCATTACAGTATAACTTAATATGGGGGGAAACAGATAGCTATGTAATCCTGAGAGAAAAAATCCTATATCCACTAGGGGGAGACATTCCATTATAACTTTTTTCCTTTCGGCTGTTCCCTTTTTTTCTGGGGTCGCCACATCGAATCATCGCATGTTTGATTTGGTTCATAGGTTTTTAGGTCGATGCCCTTCCTGACACAACCCTTTAGCAAGTAACGGAAACACGCTAACGGTTTTGCAGCTCCTCTTTTATACGAAAGTCAGCAATGGTTCTTTTACATGAACCTCTCACCATGGACAGTGAGAGACATGGCCGGCTTTTGATAACCCAGTTAGCTGCACTGGGGGATTCCATTATAACGTGATGGGCGGGGGGCGGGGGGGGGGGAATGTGAATCCTACATCCACTAGGGGGAGACATTCCATTATAACTTTGCCAAGTAATTTGTGCCTGGCACAGTGGCCTTGCACTCGGCGTGTCCCTTCAGTTGTTCAAATGAATATTCTGGACCTTTATTAAAACCAAGTTCTGGTTTTCTCCCAGATCCGGTTCAACAGTCGGTACCAAAAGAACCCGACGACGCGTGATGAAACTGAGTGACAATACGGGGTAAGAGTTTGGTGTTGAACAGAACATGGGCCTTCTCTGGTCGACGTGAAGACGACCTCTGATCTGTCCGTTTCTCTGCAGATTATACAGTCGGTCATTAAGTGATGATCTTTCTGGACTTGTTTCTGCCACGATCACAAATTCTCAGGGAGAGGTACTGTATGAGGAATCACCTCGGTCTTGGTCTCAAGTGAGGATGGATTGGCTGGAGTCGCTAAAATGTCTGGCTTGTGTCTCCTGTTAGATGATGTTTCTATCAGAAGAGACCAAAGATGAAATCAAAATTGAACTTCTGGATGAAAGTGCTTTATGCCAGATGCAGAAGATTAAGGTGTGTGGGGTTGGTGGGGGTATTTGAATGCCTGGCACAGTGGTGGTGGTGGTGGTGTAGTGGTTGGTGTTGATCTGCCTCACAGCAAGAAGGTCCTGGGTTCCGTGAGGACGTTTCTGTGCTGCGCACAGGAGTTTCCTCTGGAGCTCCAGTATCCCGTCTATAGATATGCACTGCCGTTCCAAATAGTGCCGAGACGGGCGTGTTGGCCTGCACTGGACTGACAAGCAGTTCAGGGTATAACTCCACCCCTCCGCCCAGTCAGCTGAGATGAGCTCCAGCCTCCCTGTGACCCCCTAGTAGGATTAAATGGTTCAAGTATTTATTCCATTTTGTTTTTTTAGGATCTGATGGACTACCTGTTCACCAAGGCCAAGCTGAACAAAACTCACTGACTTGTCCTGTCCTCCACTGGAATGTCTTTAATGTTAACATTTTGTAATGAAGTCTTATAAATAAAGAGAATATTCTTATACACTCGAACACAGGACTGGATGTAGTTAATGGAGTGTGTGAGGTTGCTGGTGCAGGGTTTTGGGGGGGTTACAGGTTCTTCTGTTTCAGGAGGTAATGGTACACGAGATGTTCTGAAGGTTTTTTCTTTAAGGACTTCATGTTCAGACCTTTTCATCATTAATACTCGGCCTCGTGTGCTTATTGCAGGACAAAGATGAACCCGTTCATTATCATCTCTTCATGATTGATCACCAATCGACTTGTTTTTATACTGCACTCGGACTCAAATGAGCAAATAAGAGCTTCTGATGAGATCATGACCACTGAGACCCTTTCAGCTGTAGTGTTATTAAGCAACTGATGCCGTGAGTAGCTTCTCTTTTGTTAAACCGGATCAGAGGCAAGATCGCAGTGTTGCTGTAGGCCAGCCGACTAAAATACCGTTAGTTGCTCCAGGAAGGAACATGCTGAACCTCACAGCAGTCAAGAGGGGAGGAAACCTTGACATGCCATATTTGAATGGTAAAAAGACATTAAATCTTGTGCTCAGTGTGTGACTGGTTCCAGCATAATCCCAGATGAAGTAGAGAACGAGGAATAAAATAAGATTACTGAGGTCTATCACTTTGTTGCTAATCAGGAAACACCACTTTACAGAAAATAGCTACAGGACTAGATTGTGAGGTCGTGGTTCGGGTGCTGCGCTCACGATTGGGAGGTTGTTTGTTCAAATCCCAGTTAGACCCTCACTGTGCTAAGACCCCTGGGCAAGGTCTCTCAACCACAATTGTGTCTCTATTCACCCAGCAGTATAAACGCGTACCAGTAAAAATATACTGGGAAGGAAACCTGTGATGGACTAGTGTCCCATCCAGGAGGAGTCGAACTCCTGGTCGCTTCACGCTACGGAAACCGGGGATAAGCACCGGCCTGATGAGCCACTAGGCTCGGGTGCAAAAAGCCGAACCGAACCAGGTTCTGAATGTCCACGTCCAGCTCTCCAATCATCAGAGCCGATGAGTTCTATACGATGTTTGTTGATTGGTTTAGTGTTCTATGATTGGGGGAATTGTTCTGGAAGTGAATCTGGATCACACGGGGAAAACCCTGAGCAACTACAAAACCCATTTAAAACCGATACTGTGCAGTCAGTGTGGGGCCGGTGGCGTAGTGGTTAGGGTGCTGTGCTCACGATTGGGAGGTTGTGTGTTCAAATCCCAGTTAGACCCCCACTGTGCTAAGACCCCTGGGCAAGGTCTCAACCACAAGTGTGCCTCTGTTCACCCAGCAGTATAAATGGGAACCAGTAAAAATATACTGGGACGGGAACCTGCAATGGACTAGCGTCCCATCCAGGAAGAGTCGAACTCCTGGTCACTTCACACTACAGAAACCGGGGATAAGGATTGCCCTGATGGCCACCAGGCTCGGGTGGAAAAAGCCCAACAGACGGTAGAGTTGGGGGCAATTCCTAGTTTACAAAACAAGGTGAATACAGAAACCTTTCTCAGGCAGGTTTTTCATCCAGGTACACAAGTCAACTCAAAATCTGATCTTGCAACTTGCTCAGTATTATGATGGAGCAGCCTGTGTACAGAAATAAGTCGCAGAACTGAAACCAACTGAAACCAAAACAACTGTGGAAACCACATGTTGGCGAGAAGCCGAATCTGGTTTCATATGGCGAGCCACTGGAGCGGAGGGGGAGGAGTCCTGGTCAGGTAAGAAGTGCAGGAAGTGACATCCTCATGTACAGTGTGCAGCACACAAAACATCTGCAGCGCGTCACGTCGAGGCTCAGAAATAAGTCAGACATCACATCTGTACTTTCTGTTCTGACGGCACAGATGTGAAATAACAGTGAGAGGAGCACGAGGTGAAATTTTCACATAACTATCACCACCGAGCATCGACAAGATTTCAGGGATCTCAAACGCACAGACTTCAACACACCCCTGCAGAGTTTGTTCAACCAGCCTGCACTAAATCTCCAGAAGAAAAATCATCTCCTCCTCCTAATCACAGAATGGACGGCGTTGCATTGGAGAGATACTGTTTTTATTTAACAACTTCATAAACTTCTTTTCCACAGAAGGTATACACGCCTGCAGCTGCTTTCCACCCAGATGTTTCATTATACAATATATATATATTTAAATTTGGATGTTTCAGTGCTTCCCCAGCATGCACCTGGGCTGAAGACAGATACGGGCAAGTGGAAGTTTTATTTAAACAATATAACTGCAGCTCGTAAAGCTTAAATGACAACACTTGAATTTTTTTATACAATGATGTAGCCTCTTGTTCCAATTCTTTAAAAAAAAAAAGTAAAAATCTACAAAGTAAAGTGGTAAAAATCAATCGAGCACAAAGACGGACAGACAAACCCAACCTAAAACGTGATACTTATTATAATGTCCCAATGGGCTTTTTTAAACAGGACTTTCACACACACTCACACACACACACACACACAAAGAGGCTCGAGAGTCCAAGGCCAGAACCGCCTGTTGGGATTAATTTTAAATTAATTCTAAATACTACGCCGACAGCAGCAACAACTACAAAAAAAAAAAAAAAATGCAAGTTACACTCCAAGTAAAAGAGAAATGATTCTCTTCTCCTCCGTCTGATACAAGCTGACCTGCACAGAGACTAAAAAAAAAAAAAGAGGGGAAGAAAGGGAGCCATAGAGGAGATGGGGGGCCAGGGCGGAGCTACAGGCTCATAAAGCAGCTGTTTCAGGTGAACTCCTATCAGACGGCAGGAAAAAAAACAAACAAAAAAACAGCCACGCCTTTGTTGATCTGATGCTGTGCAACTGAAACATTTTTCCCTCCTTCTCTGGATCCAGATGTTTGTCAGGATGGTCAGGATTACTGGTGGGCGCACTGCACCCCGGGGCCGTGATGGCTGCTCTCTTCGTCAGAGCTGTCATTGTAGGCTTCGCGCCGATGGCTGCCGGATGAGCCCTGATTGGCCTCGCATTCTTGCAGGTCCACTTCCTCGGCGTCGCCGGAGATTACGGGAGCCTCGGAACGTGAGGGCAACAGATCCTCCAATTCCTGCAAGAGTTGAGTACAGGAATTGTAAAAGCATGAGTACAGGCATGTAAAAATCATATCCACCCGTCAATCAACCCGCAGAGCATCCGGGGCGCTTCAAACAGAACAAATGGTGACAGATTCACACGTAACCAAAATCTCAAACCGAACCACGGTGGGCATATTGTGTAACTTTACATATTTATTCTATTCAGAATTGGTGACCGTTACAGATGTGTGTTTTTTGTCCATTTTAATTCAAGCAGTAAACCGAGTTTGGGAGGTGGGCATCCACAAACCTAAGAGCCAATCAGATCGCACCATTCCTCTGCACTTAATCCTAATTAGGGATGTGGGGAGGCTGGTGCCTGTCTCAGCTGATTCCAGGCAATATACGCCCTGATACTCCCCAGCCCCCCCCCCCCCCCCCCCACACACACACACACACACACACACACACACAATCACACCTAAAGGTGTTAAGAAACAGCCAATCAGCCTACTCTGCATATTTTCTTGGACAGTCTAAGAAAACCGGAGTACCTGGAGGAAACCCTCTCAAGCACAAGAACACGCAAACTCCACACAGAAACACCTGAGCCCGGGAATCCAGGACCTTCCTGCTGGGAGGCGGACATACTGACCATTGTGCCACCAGGAACCAAATCATTCTAAAGAACATTCCAATGTCCACCGACACGAAATTGTTCAGAGATGACAGTGAGTCACATGACTTCTAGACCATCACTATTACTCAAATCCTCAGTGGTGGTGTTCGTGTTGGCTTAGGAGGCAAGTTTTCATCTTTAAGTCGCCAACATCTCCACGCCGCAATCGCTAAAACCTAGTGACAAGCAATTTCTACCCAATCACATATCCCGATACACTCATTCAGAAATAGCAGCATCTGGACAGTGCGGCGCGACGATGGTAGTTCCAGGTGATGCTCACCGACAGTTTCTCTGGGCTGATCCATTTGTTTTCTGGGAACTGAACTTCAAACTTGATGAAGAGGTCTCCTTTCTCAAAGGGGTTGCGGTAATGTGGCATTCCCTCCCCACGCACCACTCTGACAGAACCTGAAACACACACACACACAGACACACACACACACACACACACACACACACACACACACACCATGTTCATAACGTGTTTGGAAGACATGGTAAACCT
The DNA here is from genome assembly GCA_024760905.1 of Plotosus lineatus. Taxonomy (NCBI): domain Eukaryota; kingdom Metazoa; phylum Chordata; class Actinopteri; order Siluriformes; family Plotosidae; genus Plotosus; species Plotosus lineatus. Next base: position 31,036,104 of record CM045748.1, read on the forward strand.
TTCAGACCTGAAAAGAACACATGGCTCACATAGCTCTTACCGGGCTCAATCACTTTGCCAGCTGGATATTTCACCACAATCTGTCTGCCATCCAAATGTTTCAACACGAACTGAAAACCGCAGAGCGCTTCGACCAACCCGATCTTATGGGTCAGGAGAAGGTCGTGTCCGTCTCTTTTATACGTCTACAAAAAGACAAAAAAGTTTGATTACAGATCAGGACAGAATCTTAAACTTAGAAAATCCAACATTAAATAAAAAAAGCATCTGTCATTAATTTATGCAACTTCTGATTGGATGACCATCTATTTACTGAAATGATTTCCTCATTTCTGATTGGTGGAAAGCCATCAAATAATTCTTGGTATTGCATCATTGTCACAGGATAACAAATTATTGCATTGTTGCCATGGGATAAGTTGAATGGTTATGGTATGACTGGCACACACAACAGTTCCATCACTGCCTACTTTACGCAATAATATAAAATAACTGTAGAATTTGGTCTCTGCGTGTTATTCACCTCGGCATTTGGCTTCAGCAGATTAGAAATCCTCAACCAAATAATTCTCCATATGAGACTTCACGTTAGTCAATATAACGTGCTTATTATCCACCTCACAAACTTCAAACAATGCCCAAGTCAAAATGGCAGACAAAAAAACAAAACAAAAAAAACTCGTCATTGATTCTGAAATATTCCACAAAAACAGCACAAAATGCAATTTACGCTTTCATACTGGTATATAATTAAAAAAAGAGCACCTCCTCAACCTGCCTTTCAATAGATGTTCCAATGAGGCACACATGACCACTGCCATGCTTTAAAAGATGCAGTAAAATAAAAAAATTTCGTTTGACCTTATGTCCCGCCCAAAAAAGTGTATCAAATAAAGTCACAACTAAAGGAAAAATACTTGACCCCACCCATCATTTCTGCTCATATGCAGAGTGACAAACCCATCTCCTCCTCATACACAAAAAGCACAAAAGAAATCTCACCTCACTGCAGCCATATCAGATATCAGTGATTGACAGAAATATCTGCGCTTGTCCAGTTACCCAGTTCCTACATTCACACCAAAACCTTTCATCAGGTTTTATGACGTTTTCAAGTTATTGCATGGAATCAAACTGTGGACAAACTGAGTGATATGCCTGTCAGAACCATGAAACTGCAGAGGTAATGACTGACAGGTATTACATCCAAACATAAGCATTCCAGACAGGGGAAAAAAAAAACCCAGCTCTAAAGTGGATGTTTAAATAAATAATTACACGTTTTCAAACACCCACCCCCTCAATAAATAAAATAAATAAAATGGAGGTACAGCATTTAAGACCAAAACCCTCAGTAAACTTTGTACATTTTTAACTTTGCCATTTTCCCAGTCACTGTTCGTCAATTGACCTGAAGGAAATTTGCATGTGTAAACAGCCTTATCAGATAAGATCAACTTTGCACAGAAAAGAAAAACCCCTCAAATATGCAGATACTTTTCAGAGAACCAATCAGAATCCTGCTGAGTGGATAATATTTAAACAATGAAGACTGCATTTAAATAGCACGCCCCCTGAAGCCCTCCTTGTTTCCACCAACACTTGCATGGCATCTGCCAGGCTATATTGAAGAGGGCGTCAGAAGCTTCTCAGCCTAGAGGTGACATGAACACTCTAGACAAATAGGCGAGGACATTCAAATGGAACAGCCACCCAAAAGGTGAAAACGCTAAATGTCAACAACAAAGTCTGTCTGTCTTCCTTTCGGCTTTTTCCCTTTTACTCGGGAGTCGCCACAGCTAATCATCTGATTCGCACGTTTGATTTGGCAGAGGTTTTTAGGTCGGATGCCCTTCCTGTCACAACCCTTTTAAGCAAGGGACAGAAACACGCTGACGACTTTGCAGCCTACTCTTTACGAAAGTCAGCAATGGTTCTTTTACATCAACCTCTCACCATAGACAGTGAGAGACATGGCCGGTCTTTGATAACCCAGTTAGCTGCACTGGGGGGGGGGCAGTGACAACCTTGTGGAGAGTGGGACTCGAACCCCCAACCTTTGGATCAGCAATCCAGCACCCTACACCACTAGACCACCACTGCCCAAAAATGTCAACAACAAAGCAAGATTCAAAATACACCCCCCACCAAAAGAAAAGGTTTGTGGGTGCACACACACACACACACCAGGTTACACCAGAAGTACGCGCACCCCTTCCAATCACACATCTTCCACTTTCTCCAGAGTTGTCACCGACTCCAACGACTTTCTATTCTACAACTTGAGACCCGACTCACATCCGGCATGACCCCAGCAAGCGCAAGTTCTAGAATCTTCAGAGAGGCATTCAAAATCTCTTCGTAGCAGAAGGGATGGACGGTATACCTCGTGCTCCTTCGCCTGCAGGACGAGGATGATGTCACCGGGCTCCACACCCGGTGCCTGATCTGCTTCTCCTCCGAAGGTGATCTTCTGCCCGTGTTTCATGCCTTTATCCACATGCACTTCCAGGATCTTTACCTCCTTCACCACTTTCTTCCCTTCACACTTTTTACAGCGGTCTTTCTCGCTGATCACCTCGCCTAAAAAAAAAAAAAAAAAAAAAAAAAAAACCCACACACTTCTCATCACTGCTGACAAAAATCTAACTTTTATTCCAGTGGAGTAACGACACGCTCTAGAATTTACCTTCACCGCTGCAGTCAGTGCACACGGACTGCATCTGTTGGACCATGCCAGGAGCCAGCTGTCTGATCATGACACGCATACCACGCCCCCTGCAGGTTGTACACTTCTGCACTGCACCACTCTTTCCTCCTTGGCTGCAAACACACACAGACACGAACGAACATTTCATTACTCCGAACTGAATGCTTTACTAAAACGTTACTCCTAACTGAATGCACACTGGCGAGATGACATCAGAGCATGTGATGTCGCGGCGCTGTCAAATACACCGACCTGATCGATGAAGTGGGTGAGAAATTCATTTTCAGTGGTGACCCAGTGGTTAAGGCTGTGGATTACTAATCCAAAAGTCCCAGCTCAAGCCCCAGTACCACAAAGCACCAGATGGTGAATGGGATTGGAGGTACAAAACCCCAATGAACACTTATGTAAAGTAAGTAATGCGCTACCCATTCGCACCGTCTGCCAACCACAGCCTATTAAGTATGATGGATGTGTCCGCAGACGGGGGAACTGGGTGTTACAAAATCCAAGTACTGTTTGATATCAAGACGCCACTTCAGATCTGGAGAAATATACAGAATCGTGGGAGTGGAAATGATCCAATTGAAGAGAGCAATTATGTAAAAGACAACGCTAATCCAACTGGTGGAAGTAAGACTACCCTCACCGGAAGTGCCCCAAGACCAATGATGTGTGCACGTGCATGTACTCGGTTACATAAAAAAAAAAAAAAAAAAAAAAAAAAAATGAACGCAAGGCACTCTGGATAAAAGCATTTGCGTTTGCCTTAAATGTAATTTTTTCTGTTAGAAGCTGACAGTGTCCATTTCGGGAAGGAGTCTCCAGTGTCAGTGCTTCTGCGCAAACTGTAACACGCTTCACATTCTGTTTGGATAAAGACGTTTTAAACACTCACCCATTACAAGTGCTACAGAGGACGTTCTTGCTCAGCTGTAATTTGGTCGTTTTGCCATTGTACAGATCTTCAAGTGATACCCTAAAAGGTAAAAAAAGAGAAAAACTCCAAATATAATTCAGATCAACATACACCACACCAAGATTACTCCTTAAAAAAAAAAAAAAAAAAAGGTAATTTCACTTTTCCATTTCTACTGGAAAGCCTCGCCCCAACTCACTTGAGAGGGTGCACCATGTCCTCCCCTCTTCGCCGGCCACCGTTCCGACTGCGCCCCTGACTGCCCATGAAGCCAAAGAGGCCGCCGCCGAAAATGTGAGAAAAGATGTCGTCCATGCCGGGTCCTCCTCCTCCCCCTTCTCGCAGGCCTTGCTCGCCATAGCGGTCATACAGCTCCTTTTTATCTGGGTTGGATAACACTTCATATGCAAAGCTGATCTCTTTGAACTAAAAAAGAAAAAAAGATGTTTTAAAAAGTGATAAGTCAGCATTTATTTATTCATCTCAACTCAAATCTGCTTCACAAGAGCACAACATGTGACCGTCACTGCAGGATATTAAACATCAGAGTCTTTAGTAAAACTCATCACTTCACGGCTGCATCAATTATTCAAATAAAGTGCATTTACTTGAGAATTTTTTCCTTAATCCTGAGAGAGGAACCTTTTGTCATTCCTTACCTTGTCTCCAGCGTTGGGATTCTTGTCAGGATGATACTCCTTTGCTAATTTGCGGTAGGCCTGAAATAAACATATTCGACATGGTTAAACAGACACCACTTGAAAGAAAGTCTTGCAACAATGAAAATGTACTGCATATCACAAAAGTGTGAAAATGTTCCATCACGAAAGCAAATCTTATCAGAACAGATCAGGTTCAATTACAAAGCTACAGTTCACCTCTCCACGTTACTTGACCAACTTAGCACAGAACTGAACATGTTCTTATTCCTTTTTGCTCAACAATCAATACCTTAAAAAACATTCAAAACTGATATCGGATATTAAAAACCTACACACCTCAAACACCGACATCACTGAAGCTATACTGTCACAGAGCAAAGTGCGAACTGATTTGCATACAACTCTGACAATTTCAGAACCAACAACGCAGCGTGAGAACAATTGAAAACAACTAAAGGGAAATTAAAAAGCCTGATACACCACCCACCCCTCCAGTCTCTGCTTTTTTACTTCATATCTAATACTATCAAAGTCTGTTGATACCTTCCACCCCCACAAATAACCAAATGTACAAATTCTCATATCATATTTTGCGGTTTGGTTTATAATTTGATGCCAATTTGTGGCTCGGTCGCAAGCTTTGTTAATATGGAGACAGTTTTTCGTGACTATTATTTAAAAATGATCAGGAGGTTGTGTGTTGAAACCCCAGTTAGACCCTCACTGTGCTAAGACCCCTGGACAATGCCTCAACCAAGTGTGTGCCTCTGTTCACCCAGCAGTATAAATGGGTAGCAGTAAAACATACTAGGAAGGTAACTGCATCCCATCCAAAAGTTGTATTGGTGGCTTCACGCTATGGAAACACGGGATAAGCACTGCTCTGATGAGCCACTAGGCTCGGGTGTACAGCCTACAGGACTTTTATTACCATTAAAAAAAAAAAAAAAAAAAAATGCGGGAGCCGCATTAAAGAAGCCGAGAAATGTAATGACTGTTTTCAGTAAATGATGATGGAAACCCTGAATTTGACACGGTCTCTCTCAAGATCACATCATGGCCACTGACTGTAAAATTCAACTCCACATCTTCACTCAACCAGTTAAAAGCCAACAACCAATCCTTGATCACCTGTATTACAAAAAAAAAATGAAAATCACTGATTATCTGTATTAACTAACAATCCCTGATTGAGATTTCCTTTCTGCGTTTTCCCTTTATCAGGGGTCGCCACAGTGAGTGATTCACATGTTTGATTTGGCATAGGTTTTTATGTGGGATTCCCTTGATGACAAACTGAGGCACACTGACTGCTTTGCAGCTCCTCTTTACCAATAGACCTTGAGAGACATGGCCAGCCTTTGATAACCCAGTTAGTGCACTGGGGGAGGAGACAGTGACAACCTTGTGGAGAGTGGGACTCGAACCCCCAACCTGAGGATCAGTGATCCAGCACCCTATACCACTAGACCACCGCTGCCCCAACCAACAATCCCTGATTACCTTTAGTAATTACCTCCCAACCCCCAATCACAGGAGGCCTTTCTGCTTAATCACTGATCAACTGTCTGCTCCAGAGCCAGGCATGTATAAATATTTAAATATCCTGTCACACCTTGACCAAACCCCTACTTTCTATGACAAATGTTACACCATTGTATTATCTGTGTCCATAGTGAAGAGAAAACCCCCCCCCACACAAACACTTTCATATCATGTGAAATGACCTGAAATGTACTCATTAGCATGTGACCTCATGGGGGTCGTTCCTGGAGAAAATGTGTTTAACATGACAGACTTTTTGATATATACTGTAAAACAGGACATGGTTTATGCTTTTATAACACTGTGAGGCAGGAAACCAACTAGTGGATAAAAACGTTGTGTGATCAAAAAAAACCAACAACACAAAATTCATGCTAATATTCTGGCAGGGAAAAGACATGATGAAACAGTCCACTTTTGTTAGCTTTGATAAGATAGTTGGCCAGATATCTTCATGTTGGATATCAGTATTATTACCTTATTATTATTTTTAAATCAGGTCACTCTGACTTAGACTTCAGAATGATGTTTCTTGGACTGGTTATTGTTTTTGACAAGAATATGAAAAAAAACCCCAACGGATTCAGGCCTAATGTGCTAAAACACGAAGTTAAGCTCATGAGCTAACTACAAAAAAAAACAAAAAAAAAAAACAAAAAAACAAACAAACCAAAAAACCTGTCCAAACACTTGTTTATTCAGAAAAACACAATTCACCAGAATATAGACAACAAACAAAACTGTGTGAATAGATAAACTAGACTTCCATTATTAAACCGCATAATTTGGTTTATAAGTGCGTTCAGACATGACTTGATCAGAATGATAATTTTTGTTAATGACGACAGATAATCTTAGATACATATAAAAACACTATGGTAAATATTTTAGTCAGTATTTCAATATTTGTTTTTCATGAATCGATTCCTCACAAGAGAAAGAGATTTGCTAGCAAAGCCGGTGACCAGGCCGGTTTAATATCATGCTAATTACGCTAATGCTAGCAAGTTAACAAAACCTATACAACTGATTGTAAACTATTTAATTTTTCTTAATATCCAGCTAAGCGGGCCGTCCGTTTAATCCATCAAAATTTTACAAAACCGTATTTATAGAATAAACACAGGTACCGGTTAAATGTACTAGGCCTCATTGAATAGCCAAACAGCGTTTTTCAAAGGGCCGCATCTCAAACCGCTTTATCAACCCCTACATAGTGCACAGAAGTCACCGCAAGTCAACGCCTACATAATACACCAAGATTCTCGGGATGAGGTAATTAGAACTACGGCCCGTTCACACGCTAGTAATGCAACCAAACGGCTAATCCGTCCTTCCTGATTCTGCTAGCGACAGACTGGAGTCAGAATGGAGGGCTGAAATAAAGCGGTTTCTCAATTGTTCTCTTCGACAGTAAGATGGTTTTCTTCCACGTTACCTTTTTAAGCTCGTTTTCAGACGCTGAAGGAGACACCCCGAGAATGTCGTACAATTTTGTGTCAACAACGTTCGCCATGGTGAAGCTCACTCAGCAAAGAGAGGTGAAGAGAGGAAACTAGCGCATGCGTGATGGGACTACTTCAACCTCCGGTTGCGAAGGGAGATGTGTGCGCATGCGCGATGTGACGCATTCAACGCTCCCTTCAAGATCTCCCTGAGTTACGGTTTAAACGTGTTTCCGATGTACGTCGCACTGAAAATTCCCCTGTGAAATGTTTTTCATGGTCTCCGTTTGTCCGACGACTGAGCAGTTACTTTTTGAAAAGGGTGCATTTAAATATGCACTCATTAACATTGGTTATTTATATAATTTGAATAACATCACAAAAAGAAAAAGCTTATAATAAAATAATATCCCATCTACGAATCACAAGGACATGAGATCACAATAACCCCTTAATCTCTTTGTTTTTTTTTATGACTAGTTGGTGTGTCGCACGGTCTCTTCACCAACGAACATGCTCCTTCGTGCTGTGATGAAACTGTAACTAAATGTTGGGAATGTCAATCTAAAAAAGTACCATTTTATTCACGCAACCTTAACAGAACAGCAGCGTGCAACAACAAATATGATGACCAGCAGATGGAGACAGAATCACAAGTACTGTTTCTGTTCCACACCAAAATATTTACTGTGCGCTTTGAGACTTATCTGCTATAATTTTTTTAATACATTATACATATTTGCTGTACAAATAAACGTTTTAATATAATGTTATAATATAAATACATGGTATTTGACCAGAGTCCGTAATTTCTCGTAGGTCACGTGGGCGGTAAAATGGTTTCACTTTCATTGAGGTTTTGCAACACTGACTTTAGTTCAGCAAGTTCCATTCTGTGTGTGAAGTTTAAACTACAGCAATATGGAGTTAATTGAGAAACTTCGGAAATTGTTTTTAACTTCATGTTGTTATGCTCTTCAAGTGATCTTCTTGCTCCTGTTGAGTTGTGTGAGTAATTTTCATCTGCTTTGGTTGATTTTTTTTTATTTAAACATTTTATTCATTCAAGAAAAGGATAAGGCACAAGTTATCCAAATTAAAACATCTTTCTCCCAGATAGTTACACAAGTTATCGTACAATAATGTTCTGATTTGATTTGGGAGACAACAATAGTAACCATGATAACACTGTCATGCAGCATTTTTTTGATGTGGACTATAGTTAGTGCAGAGAAAGTACAGTATTTCAGACACAGAGTGTTTGTCAGTGTTCCTGGGGTTCAGTATCACGAGTATGTGGAAATGACGACAATATCATTAAATGATTTTATTTAAACTGTCATGTACTTCTCGAGGTCAGTGCAGTTGTAGGTCTGCAAAGGAAACGAGATAATTTCGCACAGTTCAAAGTTCATCTCTTGGGTTCAAATCTGAACACAATAAGAGATTGACAGATAGCTGTCATGTACGGTTTTATTATTGATCGCTTGCTTGCTTTATTGATTGAATAATTGCTTGATTTCTGTAGGCATGTCTGGTTAAAGGGCTGGTGTGTAAAGGTAAGCCTCTTTCATGTGTGAGTGCAGAGCTCGAATCAGAACGATTGTATTGTATCCAGATTAAAAAGCACCTGACTTTTAATTCTATTAATTTTTTTTCAGTGAAGCAGATTCTTTCCCAGCCAACTAATCTCGAAGAACAGATTGTACAGGTGATTCGTTTTTATTTTTATTTTTTTGAATCATTAAATTAATTACTTGATTGTCCCATTTCTAAATTAAACACATGACCGGTGGTTACTGGTGTGTTGACGTGCTTCTGGCATCACTGGCCCTTGCATGTATCCGCTCTCTCTTAGCGAGGGCAGATTCCCTCCTGGACGGCTCGCCAGGCCAGCGCGGGGCAGAAACATGCTGACGGCTATGCGGCGACTCTTGATGAAAGTCAGCAATGGTTGTTTTTCATGAACCTCCACCATAGACAGTGAGAAACATGGTCAGCCTTTGATAACCCAGTTAGCTGCACTGAGGGCGACAGTGACAACCCGTGGAGAGTGGGGCTTGAACCCACAATCTTAGGATCAGTGATCCAGCACCTGTTTTTTTTTACACGGACACACATGTACGTAGTAGCCACGCTGAGGTTGGGCCCTCACGCTGTACTCCGACTCACTTGGAGGTTGCTTTACAGCTGGAAGACATTTGCAAAGAGCCCAAGTCAAGGATGTTGTAGGTTGTTGATCTTTGCTGGTGAATTATACCATCACTCTGTTGAGTGGCAACATGGAATGTTGAGGATTCGTTCCAACTCCACAGTGACCCAGAGGACGACCCACAGGACGACCCACAGAACCATCGTTTGACCTTTTTTTATGCTCCTGGTTTTCACAACATTGCAGAGGCTAGCACCCATCTCAGCTGACTGAGTGAGGGCTGAATACACCCTGGACAGCTCGCCAGGCAAACTCAGGGCCAAGACTCACAAAACCGGTCACACTCACACCAAAGGACAATTTGAAACAGCCAATTAACCTACTGGGCATGTTTTTGGACTGTGGGAGGAAACCTGGCTACCCGGAGAAAACCCACGCATGCACGGGAAGAACATGCAAACTCCATAGAGAAACGCCCGAGCTGGGAATCGAACCCAGGCTTTCATACTGTGAGGCGCATGCACTAACCACTACACCGCTTCATGTAATCTTAAAATAAAATAGTAATGTATGAATGACTTTAACCGGAGGGCCGTGTTTAATCTTTATGCGTCCCTGTATGGGCAGCACAGCAGCGTAGAGCTTCGCAATAACATCTTAGAGCAGGAGGATCCTGGGTTCGAGTCCTGAGCTCGGTGATGGTGTTAATGTGTGGAGTCCGTATGCTTTCCTCATTGTTTCCTCTGCGTACTTCAGTTTCCTCCCACAGTCCAAAGACATGCACATTAGTTGAAATGGCTGTTTCAATTTGAGTGTGAATGATTGTGCCTGTGTTGCCCTGCGATGGACCAGAAAACTGTGCCTAGAGTTGGCTGAGATAGGCCCCGGCTTCCCTGCGATGAGGGTAGTATTAAGCGGTTTGATGAATGAATGAATGTCTCTATATGAGGATCAGTGGTCAGCAGTCCTGGTGGAATAAGGGAACGTGCAGCTCACCCCCACCACCACACATTTTCCCTGCTGGTTTGGGAATCAATCCAGTGACCTTTCGGTCCCAAAGCGGCTTCTTTACACATTAAACTACGGCTGCACCCGTCCCTGATGATGTGATGAATAAAACCAGTCATGTTGTGCTGTCATAGCAAAAACAATCCGTGATGTCATGGTGTGATGCAGGTGTTTTTTTTTTTCCTCTGATACAGCAGACGCTTGAAACATATTTTATTGATTAATAACAGACACGTCGGAGGTTTTACTGTGTTACCTGTAGCCATGAAACAGGCCAGCGGACTGAGATCGCAATAAAATCCTGCACATCCCAGTGAACACTAAACTAATAATATATACAGTAATAGCCATCATAGGGGGTGGGGGTGGGGGCAGAGAAAGAGAGGGGGAGGGAAAGAGAAGAGTGTGAATGTGGTGAGAGAGAGAGAGAGAGAGAGAGAGAGAGAGTGAGGGGAAGAGAAAGTGAGAGAGGGGGAGGCAGAGAGGAGAGTGTGACTGGGGGGGAGAGGGAGAGAGAGAGAGTGTGAGCGTGAATGGGGAGAGAGGGAGAGAGAAAGAATGGGAGAGAGGGAGAGAGGGGAAGAATTGATTAATGTGAGATTGACGCGTTGGTACGTAGTTGGTCTGTTAGGTGTGAACAAGGAGGGATAATAGTCAGCTGTCAAGTTGAGAGAGAATTAGAGAGCGAGTGAGAGAGAGAGAGACAGAGAAAGAAAGACAGCAAGGGCGGGAAGAGAGAGCAAGGGGTGAGAAAAAGAGAGAGTGAAACAGAGAGAGGGGGATGGGAGAATGATTGAGGGGGAAGGAGTGAGAGAGGGAGGGAGTGAGCGAGAGGAAGGGGAGTGAGTGAGAGAGGAAGGGGGAGGGAGTGAGTGAGAGACCAAGGAGAGGGAGTGAGACAAAGAGTGAGAGTGAGAGTTAGTGAGAGGGGGGAAGGAGTGAGAGGGAGGGAGGGAGGGGGGAGTTAGTGAGAGGGGAAGGAGTGAGAGAGAGGGAGGGAGGGGGAGAGTGAGTGAGAGAGGGAAGGAGTGAGAGAGAGAGAGAGGGAGGGGAGAGTGAGTGAGTGAGAGAGGGAGGGAGGGAGGGAGGGAGGGGACGGAGGGGAGGGGAGGGTCCGTATTAAAAACAACTGTTTGACTCAATCTTCTTTCTCTGATTTTCAGCAATTATATGATCTCCTATGGCAGGAAGGTAAACTTCTGAACTTAAATAAATAAAAAATGGAAATTTTAGTATTTCTCGACAGATACTTTCACTTTATAGATTCTGTTTCAGTTGGATGGTCAAAATCGATCAGATACCACAAGATGGTCTTTGGAAATGATATGAATTGCCACAAACTCTTTATTAAACACCTGGGTATCAAACTCACTGAAGTCTCAGTGGATCAGAGTGACGTCATCATTGCTTTTGTTTCTATCATCTCTCGAGCTGGAACCGACATCCAACAGGCTCTGAAGTGCATACCAGGTAAGTTCTCACAGGAAAGATGATTTAACCTTAACAGGGTGTCTCGTGCAGGGACTCGGCCGCGTGCACAGGTGGAGCCGGAAGAGGTTTAACTGAGACGATTGCAAACAAATCCAATGTAGAGTGCGGAGAAAACAGAAGAGCAAACACGGGACCAACGGTGGGCGGCGCGGTCACAGAGTGCTCAGCATGTCTGCTTCAAAGATAAAACGGTTCTACGTTCGAGTCCCAGGCTCAGCAAGGGCATTTTTCTCTCCATACTTATGTAGGTTTCCTCATGGTAATCCGGTTTCCTCCCTCAGTTCAAACACATGCACATTAGGCTAACTGGCTGTTTCAAATTAACTGGCTGTGAGTATGTTGACGCTGCAAAGAATTATCAAGCTCTTCAAGGTGTACTTCGTCTTTGCTCAGAGTTGGCCAAGATAGGCTCCAGCCTCTCTGTGACCTCAGTAAGAATAAAGGGGTGGTTGGCAAATGACTGATCAATCAATGGCTGGATAAACACTTTGATTCCAGGGATTCGATGACTGCATTGGACCGCCGGATGTCTCACAGTGTTGCGTCTAGACTGCCTCATTTTATAATCTCCTTCAAATGTGTCTGAGAATTGCACCTTTGTTTTTCCCCCGAGTTACTTGTCCGAATCTATCCCAAGATTCCCTGCACGCCATCATAATTAATATATAAGCAGGAGCACCACTTGGTGAAGGAAGGGATCAGATCCCATTAAATATTGCTTGGCCCCGCCTTTGCAGACTACATTCTTCATTTCCTTTGAATTGGAAGAGGGATTCTGCCCTTACATGGTGACTGCGATTAGTGGAGTGGACAAATGGACAAATGGAGCGTGGGAATGAGTCAGTAGAATCTTAGGCAGAAGAGACTCATGGGAAATGAAGTCTGAGCTGTGTTCAGGCATGACAGAGCAAGTTATCAAGTGTGTTAATATATACAGTATTATAATTGTATTAGTATTATAATAATTTCATTTTCCTTCCTAGAAACCCTGCCTGTTGTGCTAGTGGTGTTCCATCACACATTTGACCCCAATTACAACATTCCAGACAGCAGCCTCTCTGTGAAAAGGACAAACACACTGGTGATGGATTGTTTGTTTCATGAAGACCATGGAATGCTGAACTGCTCTCAGAACACACAGGCGCTGGACAAAACTGCCGAGTATTTACAAAACATGGGGCCCAGCCACAGGGTGGCAGTGTGACTTGGAAATGGAAATGAATGTCTGCTTCTTGTGTTTCTCATGACACCAGCCACAGCATTAGTTATCCAGACATACTTTTAACATGAAAATTAGGAGGAAATACTGTACATAAAGGCAATTAATAGTACAATGACGTGCATAATAATTAAGTAAAATAAACTTAATTTAGATTTAGATTCTACTGTTAGTCAATATAATTTATCAATTGGGACATTCTTTCGAGCTTATAATGCTTTATTATTAATCATTGTGAGAATATAGAAGAAAAGCCTGTGAATGGTACGTGTGTGAGCATACAAGAGGATTATGATTGTTAAAGTTGTATTTGAACTGTCACTGTATTGTCCAGATCGTAAGACGCACGAGATTATAACGCGCAACACCAATGAACAATGATTGAACAGCCCTCTCAACATTGTTCAATTACAACAATATAAAACAATAAACACACTTTTTCAGTTCATTCCTTTCCCGCAAATCCATCAAATGTTTCATCTTCAGTGTCAGCGTTTAACAGTTGAACAAGTTGGACATAAATCCTGGATCTCTGTATTATTTTTTATCTGTTATTAATATTATAATATTTTATCATCTATTATTCCCTCACGCGCACGGAGTCAGATCAATAGAGACAGAGATTAGAAGTCTTCCCGGTTGTGACCGAAACGTGTATCAGCCATGCCCCTTTAAAGAGCGCATTTACAGTAACAAACATGGTGGCGCCCACTAGCAGCGCGAGTATTGTGTTCATTACAGAGCAGAGGCCATTCCTCTTCAGTTGCTTTATCAGTGTAATTTTAAACTCAAGAAATTTAATCCGGGGTCTCAGGAGGACACCTGTAGCAGCGCTTTATCCCGGTGGTGAACCTGATACTCTCATTGAGGCAGCTGAGCGTCCTGAGAGTAGAGACTGAGGTTAGGTGGAAAACCCACTCACGTATTACTCAGCGAGTCACCTGACTACCATAGCAGTAATGCCGGTATTTGAACATAAAGCCCGGATCCCTCTAACTTACGACCTGTTGACACCGATATCTGGCGGTTGGTGTTCTTTGGTTAATCCACCGGAAAGATGGTAAGTTCGGAATTAGTTTGCTTCACTTGGGTTTTGACGGAATCACTGAGATGGAATCGCGCGGCTTCATCCACACACAAGGCGCACGGGATTACAAGGTGCACTGTCAGGTTTTTTTTTGAAGATTAAAGGCTTTTAAGTGTGCCTTATGGTCCGAAAAATATGATAAGTGATTAAGTGATGATTCATGTGAAACAAGAGGATGTGAGACATCCAGAAGAACTGTAGGAGGGTCAAAATGGGATCTGGGGACGTGCTGGTAGCCTCACCTCAGATGAGACACCAACAGTGGCTTCTACATAGCGCAAAGCGACAGAGCCCGAAAGAAACATCACGTTCAGACACAGCCTTTTTTTCCCGAGGCCTTTTTTACATTGAGCACAAGTCTCAAGGTTAGTGATGTAGTCTCAACATCGTAAGGAAGCCCGAAGTAAAAACCACGGGTTTGCTTTGTCCACAACTTATAAATTATGGTGGAGATCAGCTTTAAGAGAAATATAACTAAGGGCTATGAAAACCTTGCTGTGGAGAGGTGAGGGGTCGTTGAATGCTGTCATTTCAATCGCACCTGTTGGAATTAAACTCATGACCATTTTGCTGTGAGCTGAAAATGCTGACCACTACACCACCACATCATTCACAAAAACAAAATGTTACCTCAAATAGAATAAGGATCAGAATAATATCATAGACTAAGCATCAGAATAATCTTATGAAAAGCTGTGTGTGATCTCAAGATCTTATCAAAGCTCAGACATGCAGACAGGACATAGTGGGTTCATTACAACATTACAAACAGGAACTCATGATAAGAGACAGGAAGAACGTAAAGAGGTGCTCGAGCTAGAGATGTGTCAGTTGAACTGTAACATAGTTATACAAGTGCTCACAGAGATGTTGCGTGATCCAACAGGAAGTATTCTAGAATATTCTTTATTCAAATTTAATTTTTGTGCTTTTCCAGAATATCTTTTTAAACAATCCATGCATGACCACAAGCTGAATGTGGAGGAACACTTCATCAATTCTGACCCCCAATGATTGTGGGAGGGCATTTAGGCCATCACCAACTACAAGCACAGCATCTCCACACCAAGACCATGAACGTGTCCTTCTTTTTTATGAGTGAATTTTATGCTTGTTTTGACAAGAACAACAATGACCAAATGCCGTGAAGACCAAGCTGAACCTTCCCTTCCCATCCACACTATATCTTCTGAACCCTCCCTTCCCATCTACACTACATTTTCTATACCTTCCCTTCCCATCCACTCTACATCTTCTATACCTTCCCTTCCCATCCACATTACACCTTCTGAAGCTTCCCTTCCTATCCACACTACACCATAGCATCACCACTTGTATCGTTCATGCACATGTACAAGCTTCCACTGTTAATAATCTGTTCACTGCTTTATTTCCAGTACTGTGCACACATTCATAGCGCACTGTATATCTGTCTATACATAATAGCACATCTGAATATTGTCTATATTACATCTGTATGTTTGCATGTTGCATATATACATACGTACCGTATGTTTGTACATTACGTGTATATTTTATTATTTGGTATAGTAATATAGAACATCTGTATATTGCTCCTATGTAAATGAATGCCAATTTATTCTCACCTTTTACACAGCCCTTATCTGTACATAAAAGTTTCTAACTGTACATTCTGTATACAGGTATACCTCACCCAACATCGTTAACTGGTTCTAGGAGAGATGATTTAAGTCAAAAAATGACGAAATCGAATTAGCTTGTCCCTAGGTTTCCATTTTTTTTCAGGGGTCGCCTTAGCGAATCATCGCATGTTTGATTTGGCATAGGTTTTTATGTCGGATGCCCTTCCTGACAAAACCCTTTAGCAAGGGGCAGAAACATGCTGACGGCTTTGCAGCTACTCTTTTTGAAAGTCAGCAATGGTTCTTTTACATGCCTCACACCATAGACAGTGAGAGGCCTTTGATAAACCAGTTGGCTGCACTGGGGGGACAGTGACAACCTTGTGGAGAATGGTACTCAAACCCCCAACCTTAGGATCAGCGATCCAGCACCTTTTACCACCAAGCCACCACTGCCAATAATATTATATATATATATATATATATATATATATATATATATATATATATATATATATATATATATATATATATATATATATATATATATATTATATAACAAAAGGACAGGACAAAGACTTTCTATTGAAACTCCATTTATCACTACAGATCTGTTTCGAGGGGTGGTGAAACCATCCTCTCTCTTCAGGTGATTATAGAAGAATTCTATAAAGTTCTAAAATTCTAGAAGAATTATAGAAGAAAATATAGAAGGATTCTTCTATAATCACCTGAAGAGAGAGGATGGTTTCACCACCCCTCGAAACAGATCTGTAGTGATAAATGGAGTTTCAATAGAAAGTCTTTGTCCTGTCCTTTTGTTATTTGCTCTACCAAAAAGTATTGAGCACTCTCCTACAGAAGGATCTACTCAGAAAATCCTATATATATATATATATATATATATATATATATATATATATACATAATGTTTAATAGACTAAATATATATAATATAATTTATAATACTATATGATTATAATGATGTAAACTTTATTTTATTTTTTACATTTTTCCATATATTTTTTGAAAACCGACATACAATCGAGAGCAACTTAACCTTGAAACGGCTTAAGTTGAGGTATATCTATAGAGGTTTTGCAGTCATGTGACTGCCGCGTAGCTGCCGCCATATTGGGGTGAAAACAAACGTGTACTTACTTTGGAGGTGCCTGTTTTTAACATGGTAGATTATATAAATATGAATGTTGACAGCCGTAATACAATCCCAGTGCTTTCCGAGCTCCCTGGTAATTATGATAACGATCATAAACAACAGTATATTCAAAAACTACAGTTATCAGGGCTAACAAATGACCCATACGTTTTGCCCGATGGCTTGCTTGTTAACTGCATGGATGAAGCAACAGACAGGATACCTGGTTCAACATACCCAGATATCTATAATTATTTGATTAATTGCACATCTGATTATACTCACGAAAAACTGAAGTTTCAAAGGGCTTAGAATGTAGCAATCACTGTTAATGATTACTCCCCCCTGAACTTGGTACATTCCGGTTCTGTAATGCATTGAGGGATTAAACAAGTGAAGCGGAAACCAAAGAATGTCATGTTTGTTGTGTGTGTTAGAACACATATTAAAGACTGTTAAAGTTCAATCTGGGAAGCGTATCAGTATTTTTTATCCGGATGGGTTTCGGCACTTTACGAGCATATTATACCCAGGAAAGCCTCTAATATCGCCCATGGCAAGCTGTGTGAGAACACCAAAGTATTAATCATGGCAATGGTAATTATGACTCACTTTTTTTTTTTATAATTTTGCCTACATTATACATTAAGCGCAAACATGTGGATCTAAATCTATGAAGTATTATAATAGTTATATTATATATACTGTACATGCTATAATAAAGACTAAATAGCATTTTAGCTGCCCTCAGTTTATAAATGGACACCAGATATACAGTTAAATAGAATCAAACTGTGGTTAAGACAATAATTAATAATATATCTACTGATAAAAATTACTTGCCTTCAACAAAATGTTCGTTACATACATGACTGGTAGGAGCTGGTCGCCAATCTTTCCTTTTGTTGTCGGTATCAGCTCTTTTCAAAGCAGAAATCCATTTCTCTCATTGGGCCTTATTAGCAGGGAATCCATGATATTTAACACTTGGTTTCTTTCCTCTATAATTTGTACAACCGACAGCAAAACAGTTAACCATCATTTTGCACTTGTTTAATAAATAAATGCAGTATTAAACCCTTGCACACGCTTGTGCTATTTGTTTGGGGCCGGAGTGAATGGTTTGTTTTCACACCAATAAAAAAACCCACATTGGGATAATGTATGCATGACGTCAGTGGAAAAACCTCTATATTTTGCACTTCTGCTTTCTGCTCTTCTGATTTGATGCTGAACTGTATTTTGTTACCATGTATTTATACGTACATGTGTAATGACAGTACAGACGCTCCCCAACGTACCTTCATCTGTTTTACGTTTTTCGATTTTACGTTTTTTTTTTTTTTTTAAGTCAAATTTTGAGTTTAGACAGGCTGTGTACTGAACGAGTTCAATGGTGCCCATGCTCACTTCAAAGACCGGAAGTCCTAATTAATGTCATGGGAGGCTGGTGCCCATTTCAGCCTACTCTTGGCCAAGATGGGGTACACCCTTGACAAGTCGCCAGGCCATCGTAGAACCAACACTCACACAACCATTCACACTCACTCCTGGGGTTGACTTGCAACAGCCAGTTAGCCTACTGTGCATGTTTTTGGACTGTGTGGGGGGGATCGGGGACCAGAATACCCCAGAGGAAATCCATGCAAGCACAAGGAGAACATTAAAACTTTACATGCAAACACCCATGCTGGGAATCGAACCCAGGCCTTTTCACTGTGAGAAGGACATGCTAACAACTGCGCCAAAGTGCCGATCTATATACTAGTCTTTCTCAAAAAATTAGCATATTGTGATAAAGTTCATGATTTTCTGTAATGTACTGATAAAAATTAAACTTTTATATATTTTAGATTCATTGCACACCAACTGAAATATTTCAGGTGTTTTATTGTTTTAATTCTGATGATTTTGGCATACAGCTCATGAAAACCCAAAATTCCTATCTCAAAAAATGAGCATATCATGTTCAGGTAGTCTAAACGAGCTATTAACCTAATCATCTGAATCAACCAATTAACTCTAAACACCTGCAAAAGATTCCTGAGGCTTTTAAAAACTCCCAGCCTGGTTCATTACTCAAAACCACAATCATGGGTAAGACTGCCGACCTGACTGCTGTCCAGAAGGCCATCATGGACACCCTCAAGCAAGAGGGTAAGACACAGAAAGAAATCTCTGAGCGAATAGGCTGTTCCCAGAGTGCTCTATCAAGCCATCTCAGTGGGACGTCTGTGGGAAGGAAAAAGTGTGGCAGAAAACGCTGCACAGCCAGAAGAGGTGACCGGACCCTGAGGAAGATTGTGGAGAAGGGCCAATTCCGGACCTTGGGGGACCTGTGGAAGCAGTGGACTGGGCTACAGGTGCCGCGTTCCCCAGGTCAACCACTTTTGAACCAGAAACGGCGGCAGAAGCGCCTGGCCTGGGCTACAGAGAAGCAGCACTGGACTGTTGCTCAGTGGTCCAAAGTACTTTTTTCGGATGAAAGCAAATTTTGCATGTCATTCGGAAATCGCGGTGCCAGAGTCTGGAGGAAGACTGGGGACAAGGAAATGCCAAAATGCCTGAAGTCCAGTGTCAAGTCCCCACAGTCAGTGATGGTCTGGGGTTCCATGTCAGCTGCTGGTGTTGGTCCACTGTGTTTTATCAAGGGCGGGGTCAATGCAGCTAGCTATCAGGAGATTTTGGAGCACTTCATGCTTCCATCTGCTGAAAAGCTTTATGGAGATGAAGATTTCATTTTTCAGCACGACCTGGCACCTGCTCACAGTGCCAAAACCACTGCTAAATGGTTTACTGACCATGGTATTACTGGGCTCAATTAACCTGCCAACTCTCCTGACCTGAAGCCCATAGAGAATCTGTGGGATATTGTGAAGAGAAAGTTGAGAGACACCAGACCCAACACTGTGGATGAGCTTAAGGCCGCTATCGAAGCATCCTGGGCCTCCATAACACCTCAGCAGTGCCACAGGCTGATTGCCTCCATGCCACACACAGAGAAGCCGAGAGACATAGTCCCTCCAGTGTGTTCTAGGTCGACCCCGGGGTCTCTTCCCGGTTGGACATGCCCGAAACATCACACCAGGGAGGAGTCCGAGAGGCATTCTGACCAGATGCCTGAGGGACCTCAACTGGCCCCTTTAAATGCGGAGGAGCAGCGGAGCTACTCCGAGCTCTCCCCGGATGGTAGAGCTTCTCACCTTATCTCAAAGGGAGAGCCCTGTCACCGCCGAAAGAAACTAATTTCAGCTGCTTGTATCCGCGATCTTGTTCTTTCAGTCACTACCCAAAGCTTGTGACCATCGGTGAGTTTTGGAACGTAGATCGACTGGTAAATTGAGAGCTTCACCTTGCAGCACTGCTCCTTCTTCATCATGATGGACTGGTACAGGCTCCATTTAACAGCAGAGGCTGCAGTGATTGGTCTGTCGATCTCCCGCTCCATCCTTCCCTCACTCATGAACAAGACCCCAAGATACTTAAACTCCTCCACTTGAGGCAGGATCTCATTCCCGACCCGAAGGGTGCATGTCACTCTTGTCCGACTGAGAACCATGGCCTCGGACTTGGAGCTGCTGATCTTCATCCTGGCTGCTTCGCACTCGGCTGCGAATCGTGCCAATGGACATCATCCGCAAAAAGCAGAGACGAGATCCGATGGCCACCAAACCAGAACCCCTCAATGCCTCGACTGCGCCTAGAAATTCTGTCCATAAAAATTATGAACAGAATCGGTGACAAAGGACAGCCTTGGCGGACTCCAACTCCCAACAGAAATGAATTCGGCCTGTTGTTACCAATACGGACCAAATTCTGGCTCTGGTGATACAGCGACTGAATGGCCCGTAGCAACGGGTCTAGAACGCTGTACTCCTGGAGCACGCCCCACAAGATTGTTCGAGGGACACGGTTGAAAGCCTTCTCCAAATCCACAAAACACATGTGGACAGATTGGGCAAACTCCCATGCCCCTTCCAAAATCCTGTGGAGCGTATAGAGTTGGTCAAGAGTACTACGGCCAGGACGAAAAACACATTGAGCACAACCACACAACCACACATTGAGCACAACCACATCCTGAATCCGAGGTTCAACTATAGTTCGGATCCTCCTTTCCAGTTTTTACCGAGTGTCGGCTGAGATAGACTCCACCTTCCCCATGAGCTTAGTAGAATTAAATAATTTAGCAAAGGATCAGGAACAAAGTGAGTAGCTCATTATAAATAAATATATTTACTGTATAAAAAAGAATAAATGATGTCCGAGGGCAACTGAAAAGGTGTTATATGATATAAAATGTTCTGGATGTTTGAACAAGGTAAATGTTTTCGGGTTCTGTCAGGAAGAAGTAGAAATTAGAACACTGTGTGTAATTTACACAGTGAATTTGTGCTGAAGGACAGTGAAATCTGGGGAGGGGCTTTAGATAGGGCTGCTGAGTGAAAGCGAAAGTGAACTTGAAATGTTCTGCAGTCACAACAGCAAAGAGCAAAGTCCTGCCTGCTCCGTTTCAGTGCTGAAGATTCGTATTTCACAATGGCTGCAGGTCTGTCAGTCGATTCCTTTGTTATATCTTCATTATTAATAAACATATTCATTGTTTTTACAAAAATGGAAAAAGCAGAAGGTTGTTTTATACCAGATGAAGCCTCTGTTGTGACAAGAAGACAGGATGTATTTTTCGCATGTAGTGTGTGTATGTGTGTGTGTGTGTGTGTGTGTGTGTGTGTGTGTGGGTGTGTGTGTGTGTGTGGGTGTGTGTGTGTGTGTGTGTGTGTGTGTCTGTGTGTGTGTGTGTGTGTGTGTGTGTGTGTGTTATATAACTGTTAACTAGTTAAATTACAACCTCAGGCACAAACGGGCCTTTCTTTAACAGCTTTTTTCCTGCTGCAGTGAAACTCTCAAGCCGAACAAAATGATGGGCATAGTGCGATATATATATATATATATATATATATATATATATATATATATATATATATATATATATATATATATATATATACATATACATAATTTTATTTATTCTTATTTATTGTTATATATTATTATTAATGGTAGTAGTACTATTCTTCTTCTTCTTCCATTGTATTGTTTACTGGGCCTGTGTAAGGGACGGTTCAACATTTTCCCAAGTGCACAGAAAGTACGCTTTTTTTGACCCCCCTCCCCCGTCTGAAAGCTTACAAATAAATGTTGATGATCTCTCGGGAGGATTTTTAAATAAGATATACAACAAAACAATGGTCAAACCTCTTCAAATCAATGTATTTCCTTCATCAATACTTCTTTTATACACCAGTCAAATAATAATGAACTCAATAAAAAATTATACCTTTAAAGAATTCTTTTTAATGGTACCTGCTTTAATATTAATATTAAGACATTTGGTTTTAAAAATAAAAATGACATTGTTTTTAATGATATTATTTTATATTAAAATATAATTCAAAATGTCTGCATTTTTTTATTGGTCATTGGCTTTTGGATGGCCACGCTTCAGTTTGTGATCAGCAAGGGCATAGGATGGTGTGACCGTGGGGGGCATCTCGGTTGACTGGAGCCTAACCCTTAAAGGGGAAATGAAATGCCCTCTAAATAAGTTCTCGGTAGCTTAAGTATAGTTTATATCATAAATAAACCATTGCACACACAGCAGTTTTGTTTGATGTGCTTGTCGTATAAGTTATCGACCCGAAAGACGCCATCGCTAAGTGCCCGCCTACACAAAGTTACCGTGACGTCACTGAGTTGATACAAAGTACCACATAAAATATAGTGCATGCATATCACAGCATATCACGCCAACAACACGCACAGTTTTTCAGCAGAAGATGATTCATCTATTCCTCTCAGAATCAGAATCAAATATTATAGTTCAACCAAAAACATTCTCAAATATATTTCAAACTACATCTGCAAGTACATGTGATAAATACATTTACAAATTGAGCTCAAGTTATTTATCTATTCCAAGGCACAAACAAATATTAATACATATTTACAGCACAAAGACATACTATTCATTTTATAAAAGTACTGAGCATGAGGCTGCAGATCCAGGCTGGATGGATTATGATTATTTTATCCATTCACTCGCTGTGTGTCAATGTTTGTTTTCTAACACATGTGCAGGAGCCGGAGGCGGGACTAACAAACTGTGCTTTATTCTCACTCGCATTTTGTTTGATTGACAGTGTTCAGCTATTATTGCTTACTGATAATATTATGTTTGTTGATTGGTGAGCTCGGGCGTACATTGCAGACTTTGCAGATATGCAATACCGCAGGTGGTTGGCGAATCGCGCATTGAGAGTTTCAAACGTACACGCACAAAATAAAAAAATTTACAAGAGCATGTATTATTGTTGATCGACATTTTTTATATTAAAAAGCGTACACAGATATCTTACCCCCTCCCCCCTAGCATACATTTTGTACGCTTAGGAAAATGTTGAAAATGTTGAATGACCCCCAAGGTCCCTTTTAAACAGGATTTATATATTTATTTTATAGAAGTACTGTATGTGTTTTTGCTGTTTTAAGCCTTCCTTTTTGTTTTTTTATAACTTGACTCTTTGCACAACTGCACAAGAATTCCTATGTGAGTAAAAGCACAAATTGAATCTTGAATGAGACGAGATTTCCTTTCGGCTTTTTCCCTTTATCAGCGGTCACCACAGCGAATGATTCGCACGTTTGATTTGGTTCATAGGTTTTTAGGTCAGATGGCCTTCCTGACACAACCCTTTAACAAGGGACAGAAACACGCCGAAGGTGTTGCAGCTCCTCTTTACGAAAGTCAGCAATGAACCTCTTTTTACATGAACCTCTCACCACAGACAGTGAGACACACGGCCCGCCTTTGATAACCCAGTTATTGCACTGGGGAAATCTTGAATCTTGAATCTTGAATGATAATTTTATAATTAATTACTATAGACTGTCAGTTGTTTGAAATGTCAAATGCTCTATTTTCAAGTTATTCACTTTAGTCAAAACACTGTACATAAAAAAAAAATAAAAAAAAAAAATCACAAATCAATCTATTTAAATTAAAAGCTAAAATTCTACTAAAGTAACTCTATCAGTTTAAATTGAGAGACTATCGAAATCAGGGGTCACCATCATGGTACCCGTGGGCACCAGGTCGCCCGCAAGATCAACATGAGGTGCCCGCGGGCCTGTTCACTGCTATTTTTAGAACAGGCCCATGGCTCCATAGTGCCACTCTCCATTGAGCTGCATCGAATTTTTTTTTTGCTTTTTTTTAATCAAATTAATATCTTCACATCGATGAATATCATTAATTATTAATAATAACAAAATTATAGGTAAATTGAGCAAATTAGTTATTTCAGAAGTGTGCATTGTCCTGGTAGCCCTTTGCATTAATTGGTACCCAAGAAGTAGCTCTCAGTTTCAAAAAGGTTGATGATCCCTGATCTAAAGAATGGCCGGTTTTTGTTTACTTCATTAGACAGAGATAAATAAAGTAAGCTATTTAAAGTGAAATGAGGAGTCATTAACAGCACGTGGCAGATGCTCTTATTCAGAGCGACTTACAATTATCATTTTTGTAAACAACTGAGCAGATGAGGGTTAAGGGCCTTGCTCAAGGGCCCAACAGTGTTGAGAGTAGGGATTCAACCCCTGACCTACGGATCATTAGCCCAGCCCCGTCTTCAGCAGCAAGTGATTATAATGTTTATTACCATGACCAGCCATTCAGGCCATTCAATATCATTCATTCAATCATTCATTTTCTGTAACCGCTTAATCCTAATTAGGGTCACGGGGACGCTGATGCCCAACCCAGCCGACTCTGAGCGAGGGCAGAGTACACCCTGGACAGCTCACCAGACCATCACAGTGCAGAAACATGCTGACGGCTTTGCAGCTCCTCTTGTCGAAAGTCAGCAATGGTTCTTTTACATGAACCTCACATCATAGCCAGTGAGAGACACGACCGGCCTTTGATAACCCAGTTAGTGCACTGGGGGGACAGCACTGACAACACATTGAGAGTGGGGCTTAAACCCCCAAGCTTAGGATCAGTGATCCAGCACCTTCACCACCAGGCCACCACTGCCCACATGTTCAATATAGCAGAATAAAAATGTGCAGAATTAAAACGGTTCATCAACAGAAGAGGTTTCTCTGATTTGTCTTTCTCTTAAACTCTGATTTAAATGGGACGAAAGTTCCTCTCCAAGTAAGTTTTAATACAGCAATCAAAGCATTACTAAAATATAACTATGATTGATTTTACACAGGTGGCATGGTGGGGCAGTGGTGAGTGTGTTCCCAAGTTCAATTCCCTGGCTCGGTGTGTGTGTGTGTGTGTGTGCGTGTGTGTGTGTGTGTGTGTGTGTGTGTGTGTGTGTGTGTGTAGAGTTTGCATGTTCTCCCCATGATTGCCTTCACCCAGGGTCAGCTGAGATGAATGTATGGATGAATGAATAAAGAATCTTAAACCTCTGACCTCCCACCATGTCGTTTTGTTTCTAGCGTTCTATGTTATGGTACTTGGGACTGTGAATGTCTCAATCAACTTCATCGATCGGCTGCAGAGACGTCTTCGTCTCCGTCAAGTGAATTTGGAGGAGGAGTGTGACTTCATCATTGCCTTTATGCCTGTTGTTTCTCGGGCTGGAACCGACATTGAAGCTGCTCTTAAAAACATAGAGCAAAGTCAGCAGAGCGATTTCCATTAATCCTTATTACAATATTAGATCTATTATTATAGAACATAGAATACATGCATAGTTACATGAATGAAACTAATGTTATGTCTTTTGCTTTTCTTTTCTATAGTAAGACGGCCTGTAGTCCTCGTGGTGCTCCACCACACATTCAATGTGAATGATGTTGTTCCAGATAGCAGATTGGCTTTCACGAAGGATAATGTGTTTGCTGTCGACATGCTATTTCATGAAGATCAGGGGCTGCTGATGTGCTTGACCAATGACAAGGCAGTGAAATCTGTTACTGATCATCTGATCAGTCGAGGTGCATCACCAAGCGTCCAGGTAAGATTTAATCAGAAATCAAAGGAAACGTCATGCAAATTTCCAAGGTTACTTAATTCGTGTTTTCACTCTGAAGCTTCATATAAACATTCCACAAGAGAGAACAGTTTTACACTACCACACTAATTTTATTTTATGTTATTTTCCAACAGTACGAGTCAAGAACACGTTGCAGAAATCTCACCTGCTGGAAGATTGTTCTCAAAGTTTTATTACTTTTATTGATTCTTATAATACTTATTTTAATAGTTGTGATGCTGCTGGATATTTATGGTAAACTGAAAGTCTGAAGCAACTGAATGTGATCTTAAGACACATACAGTCATGAACAAAAATCCTGTGGACAATATATCAATTAAGGGCAACCGCATAAACCCCATAAAGGCCCATATCCTATTTTTTTTGCAAAAGATTTCACTCAAGATTCTTGATGGCCACCAAGCCATCATAAATTGCATAAAAGATGCTTTAAATAATCAAACATTAATTTTTTTTCAGCTCATTTTCTGGAACCGCTTAATCCTAATTAGGGTTGCGGGGAGGCTGGCGCCCATCCCAGCCGACTCCAAGCAAGGGCAGAGTACACCCTGGACAGCTCACCAGGCCATCACAGGGCGGAAACATGCTGACGGCTATGCAGCTCCTCTTGTCGGAAGTCAGTAATGTTTCTTTACATGAACCTCACACCATAGACAGTGAGAGACACGGCCGGCCTTTAATAACCCAGTAAGTGCACTTGTGGGGCAGTCACAACCCATTCAGAGTGGGCTTTGAATCCCCAACCTTAAGATCAGCGATCCAGCACCTTTACCACCAGGCCACCGCTGCCACAGTTTTTTTTTTAAAGAAATACCAAATCCAGAATTTAATGTTACATGATTATATCAACCCCCAGTGCTCTAACTGGGTTATCAAAGGCCGGCCGTGTCTCTCACTGTCTGTGCTGTGAGGTTCATGTAAAAGCGATGGTCTGGTGAGCTGTCCAACATGTACTCTGCCAGCGTCCAAACTCGGCTGAGATGGGCACCAGCCTCCCCGTGTAACAAGGGGAAGTGGTGGCCTGGTGGTAAGGTGTTGGATTACTGATCCAAAAGTCAGGGGTTCAAGCCCCTCTATCACCAAGTTGTCCCATGAGTGCAGCTAACTGGGTTATCAAAGGCTTTCAGGTCTCTCACTGTTTGTGGTGAGAGGTTCATTTAAAGGACACATTGCTGTTGTTCGTAAAGAGTACATCAGTGTGTTTCTGCCCTGCGATGGACTAGTGAGCTGTTCAGGATGTACTCTGCCCTTGGCCTGAGACAGGCTCCAGCCTCCCCGTGACCCGAATCAGGATTAAAAGATCATGACGAGAAAATGAATGCATGATTGAATAATTTCTGCAGTATATTTATTTTGTATCAGAAATTTCAAAAAGGTTTTGCTCAATGTTATTGAATGCTGAATGTTTTGCTCAAAAGTATTAAACAAGGAGATTGTTTTTAATCTGAAACTAACCTATGTGTGTTTGGTTTAGTTTCATAGTTTTGATTACTTATTTGAAGGTAAATAAACAAAAAGACTGTTGAATTAAATATTATTTGATCGACCATATTTTTCAGACCATAAGGCTCGCTTAAAAGCCTTCAAGCTTTGAAAAAATTGACGGTGCGCCTTGTGTGTGGATGAAGCTGCGCGAATCCGTCAAAATCCAGGTGAAGCAAACTATTTCAGAACTTACCATCGTTCCAGTGGATTAACCAATGAACGCCAACTGCAAGATATTGGCGTCAACAGGTCATAAGTTAGAGTGATCTGGGCTTTATTATTTCCTCGCACAGATCAATAGAAATGATTACAAGTGATTACAAGTCTTCCTGGGTCGTGACCTAAACTTCTCTCAGCCACGCCTCTTAATGGCTCATTTACAGTAACAAACATGGCGGGCCATTCGCAGCGTGAGTATTGTGTTCATTGCAGAACGGAGATCATTACTCTTAAGGAGCTGTATCAGTGTAACTTCAAATTCAAGAAGATTAATCCGAGGTCTCAGAAGGACACCTGTAGCAGCGCTTTATTTCGGTGATGAACGTGAGACCCTCATTAGGCCAGCTTAGTGTCTTGAGACGCAGATGCATCCTCGTAACAAGACAGATGGTCCACAGAGACGGAGATTAGGTGGAAAAACTACTCACGCATTATTCACCGAGTCACCTGACTACAATAGCAGTAATGTTAGATAAAACAGTTATTCCTGTAAAAAATAATAAAAAATTATTAATCCATTCCATCCCCCTCCCAAACTCATATAACCTGCCACAAACATGTATATTTGACCGAATACATTAAAGATAAACATGTAAAAACAATAAATATTTCATAATAATAATAATAATAATAATAATAATAATAATACAAAAATAAACAATAAATCAACTAACCCTTCTGATCATCGACTACGATGAATATGTTATATGGGCAGGCATGAGGTGGTATGTAACAGAGGAGGAGGAAGAGAATTTTGTACATGTGCAGCGAGGAAAGGCTTTTGGTGAGCTCCCACAAGGCCAGTGCTTCTTTTTTGCCATACTGTACTAGAACTCTACAGTAGGTGGCAGTGGTGAGCTCACTATGTTCCCTATGGTGTAGGGAAAAAGCACAGAGCAAATAATATAAAGTGCAGTAAACATTATTTATAGTCACGTGTGTGTGTGTGTGTGTGTGTGTGTGTGTGTGTGTGGGGGGGGGGTGCCACAGAAAATAATTCAGAAGCATTGCACACGGTGTTCTCAGAGCATGGAGGAATACAGGTCAGGTCAGGTCAGGTATGAGGGCATGCGCCGGGGCGGCACTTCACTGCGTCCACCAGTCGCCTCCACTCATCCGGCCGTCTCCTGGCGATCGACCAGGCCTGCGCAGGGCCCATACCCCCCGGCAGGGCAGCCCTCAGCTGCGACAACCACGTTGCACGTGGTCGTCCCCGTGATCGGCTCCAGCCCCTAGGATCCCAAACGGACAGGATCCGGTGTGCTGGGTCGGAAGGCGGGAAATGCGCCAAGTGCACATAGTAACGCAGCTGACGGTCGCGGATCAAGCAGGTTACTCTTATCATCCCCGCATCCCCGAGCACCTTCTGGTTGGTAACAAAGTCCCACCAGTGGTATCCGAAGATGCAGCTAAGGGAAGTCGTAACAAAGGAGTCCAGTCATCGTCCAAGCTTAACCGTGAGTGTCCATGTCTCGCTTGAGTAGAGCAAGACAGGGAGCACAAGGGAGCGAAAGACTCGGGCTTTCGTCCACCTGCTCAGATACCTCGACCGCCACATGGTCCTGTCCAGCGAGTTCATCGCCCCATAGGCTAGACCAAGTCGACGATTGATCTTGGCCCTGCAATCAGTGGAACGATGAACCACGCTGCCAAGGTAAGTGAAAGACTCCACGAGCTCTACTCTTTCAGGACCCACACCGATCGAGTCAACAGCAGCATCCAAGAGGTCGCCGAAAGCCTGGATCTTGGTTTTGATCCAGGAGACTCGCAAACCAAGAGGTTCCACCTCCTCACCCAATGAACAGAGAGTCTCTCTCATGACATCCACCTTTTCTGCGAAGATCATTGCGTCATCAGCAAAGTCCAGATCAGTAATCCGAACCTCACCGAACGACACACCGCAGGCTGATCCATCCGATACCGCTGCCATGATCCAGTCCATTGCAGTACTGAAGAGAGTGGGGGCCAGAACACACCCCTGCCTCACTCCGGTCTCGACCGAAAAGAAGTCAGAGGTAGAGCCCCCACACCTCACAGCACTCTCTGTCCAAGAATACAGCGACGATATCAGCCGGACCAGAGCTGACGGGATTCCACATAGACGAAGTATGCCCCAGAGGGCCTCCCTATCCACTGAGTCGAACGCCTTGCGAAAATCTATATAGGCGGCAAGGAACCCCCTATCAAACTCCCACAAGCGCTCAGATAGGACGCGGAACACCAGGATACGGTCAATGGTAGACCGCTTCGATGTAAACCCGGACTGTTCAGGGCGCTGGGGCACTAGAAGCTGCTGTCAGATCCTGTCCAGTAGAATCCATGCGAAGACCTTGCCCAGAACTGAGAGGAGAGTAACCCCCCGGTAACTGTTGCCTTCTCGGGTATCACCCTTTCCCTTCCAGATCGGGACAACGATGCCCCGTTTCCAGTCAGTTGGGATAACACCAGTGCTCCACACGGAGCACACAAGAACGAACTTAGTTTCCTCAAGAGTTGGTGGGTCGCAGCCTGGGGGAGGGTCGGCAGCAAGAGTTTCAGCATCCCCAATGGCCAGGCTCCGGACGGGAGGTCAGCACCATACAACTCCTCAAAGTACTCGGCCCAACGAGTCCTCACTTCCAATTCTTCAGTAAGGACACTACCGTCTGCAGCTTTCATCGTCTGACATCGTGATGTCGACCGAGAGGAACGGAGGCTCCGCAACGCCCTGTAAGCCGGGCGAGAGTCACTCGATTTCAAGTGGCCCTCGACCGTCTCACAGAGATCGCGGACTGCAGCCTCCTGATCTCTTCGCACCGCCTTGATGGCTTCACGCTTCAGGTCCCTGGCCAGACCAACTCTGCCGTCGAGTCGAGCCTGTCTCTCTCTCTCTCTCGATGACGTCGATGGTCTCAGGGGAGATGGCTATTCCTGGTCGTCTGGGCGACCCCGATATGCAGCCACAGGATACCTCCAGGATGCAGTCTCTGAAACCAGTCCAGAGAACCTCTGTGCCTGCACCCGCGGTCAGATCCTCCATAGATTCCCCAAGCCTACTGGCGAACTCCGAAGCCACATCAGGGTCGGGTCCCTGAGTCGGCTTACGTCAAATTGCATTTAACGAGCCAGGGCTTTCTCAGGGCGCCTGAAGCAGAGCTTCAGAGTCGCCACCAGAAGCCCATGGTCTCTCGAGAATAGCTGGGCACTTCTGCACTTCTGAAGACACGGCAGTTCTGGACCAGCCGCCAGCGACTACCTACGAGAACATGGTTGATCTCCTTCCTAGTGACGCTGTCGTTGGAGTACCAAGTCCAGCGTCGCGGATCCAATCTCTGGAACCACAAGCCAGCAATCCTTAAGCCCCAACTTTTTGCGAAGTCAAGAAGCATTAAGGCGCTTTCATCGTGGCGTCCAGAGCCGTGGGGACCGACACATGCTTCGTAGCCATCCCGGTTAGTGCCAGTAGTCGCATTGAAGTCCCCCAGTACAAGCAGGGTGTCCTTTCCCGGAACCCCCGACACCACCGAGTTGAGTTGGTCGTAGAAGGTTTCCTTCATAGATTGATCACTTACCCCGGTCGGAGTGTACACTGCGACGATAGAAAGCGTCCCCACTGTGTGAGTCACCCTCAGTCGCATAATACACTCATTGACTGGGACCACCTCCGATACCAAAGGAGCCGATTGATCAGCGACGGCAACTCCCTGAGTGTTCGGCCCGGCCAGACCAGTAGTAGGTGTACCCACCAACACCTGTCTCGCCAGACCCAGGCCTCCGCACCTCAGAGAGGGCCGCAATGCCGATGCCAAGCAGACTAAGCTCCCTTGATACCAGAGGCAGGTGAGAGTCGTCACGCAGAAGAATACGAGGCTAATTGGCCTGGAAAACTATTTCCCCAGCAGTGCTTGCAACTCAAAAATTTGCTCATTGGATAGGGCAGATTTTTGACGGGTCGAAGCACGTATCTTGGAAAATTCGTTATAAAAGACACTCGTAAGTCAAGGTACCTCTGTACTTTTATTGGCCAGATATAATATGCAGTGTCTTTTTGTGCTGGAGGATTTGCACGAAATGAAATTAAAATATTCTTTAATAAATTATTGTTTAATAAGTTTAACTCCTTGAAATATGTCAGTCTTGAGTTATAAGGTAAACACTTTGGATTTATGTCTGAAATGTTGCTTTTTTTTACTGAACTGGGAACAGGTTCAACACGTTTATGGCATGAAATTAACCAACACATGTGCCACACTCAAAAATAATTCTTTAGCACAATTTTAGCCTGTGTTCATTTAAAGTGTTTTGATGTGATAGAAAATGAACGTAATTTTTAAACGGCGTAATCTGCAGTTCTGTAATTTATAATCTGGATGAAATAAAATCTCTGAGTGTTTTTATAGTTGTGAAAAACTAATTACTGGCATGCAGTCAGACTCTTGCTCAACCACCCACATATCATCAGTCTGTGACGTGTTATTTAAAAAAAAGAAAAAACTAAACCGACCGCTCAGTTAAAGATATCGAAGGACTTGCTGGTGATTCGTCTCTTTTCAAGATGGCTCAAGGTTTGGCAATAGTTTTCTATTTCATAATGATATATAATCTTTTATATTTTGGTATCTTTATTGTATAACAAAAGAGACAGCAGACCTGTGCTTGATCTAATTCTTACATTGTGTTGTTTACATGCAGTTACAGGTCTGCATGTGTATAAATATTATATATTGTATTAATGAGATTTTCTCTACTACATTCTCAAAGCTACTTTCAGGAAAATAGAACTTTTATCTTAATATTGAGGTGTATGATAGTTACAGTGCTGTGCACCTGTTACAAAGAAAGAAAAACCACTTCCTGTTGTGAAATGAGGAAAATGCTGATATCATTTTAAGATGCACATTAAGTCTAGGTTTGGTAGCTGGAATGAGAATGAAATGTGATCAAAGAAACAGATTTTTAAATAATCCTGGCACATTCTTCTTCTTCTTCTATTATTATTATTATTATTATTATTATTATTATTATTATTGCTACTCCAGAACACACACACACACACACACACACACACACACACACACACACACACACAATAAAATCTATACAAAAATTAAACTTTACTCTTTTATACCGGCCAAAACTAAATTTTGAGGCAGGTAGCTCAATATATACCACTTGCTCAGCCAAACTCTTGCATCTAGTTGTCAGGTCGAGGGTGCGAGACTATTCAATACGATCTTGGAATTGGATCAAACTCAATTCAGGTCCACGTGTATTGCGTTCGATTTTGTGTCTCAATGATAAAAATTTACATAAACAAAAATTTTGTAAATATACCTTCTACTGTGTATTTTTATTGTATATTTGACTTGTGGTTAAACATTTATTTAATTTTGTGTGTAGATTCAAGCCCATTGTTGTTCTTCGTGATGTTACTCGGGAACACCATGAATATCCATCAAGAGTTTTTAAAGCGAATGAAGCAACGTCTTCGGCTTACTGAAGTGAAAGCGATGGAAAACTCTCATGTCATTTTGGCTTTTCTGCCAATTTCGTCTCGAGCTGGAACAGACATCGCTGCTGGTCTTAAGAAGATCCCGACAAGTAAGGAATGATCTTTAAATTAAATATAGCTGTATTCAACCACACGTATTCATGCACTAAGTTATATATAACCTGTCTTACAATGAAACTGCATATGGTTCTGAAAACTGCAGACATTCCTGTCCGAAATATGTTGGCTTTTCATATGTATCTTACCAAACCTTAGTAGGCCTCCGTCAGTCTCGAAGGACTATGGAGCTGCACTCTGGCTGGTATCCCGGCTGTTGATACTCTCCAGTGTGCAGAGCCTGTGTAGGAAGTATTGAGGACAGGCTGTCACCAAAGCAGCAAGTCCCTCCTCTCGGCTCCACTGGAAGGATCCTTTGGAAGGGCAGAAGCTGGTACGACTGGGTTCCAGTGCCACTGCAGGAGTTGCCAGAACATTGCTGTGAATGAACTGCCTCAGGGGACTCCGACTCCTGATTAGACACACGCTGACGGCTATACAGCTACTCTCAATGAAAGTCAGAAATGGTTCTTTTACATGCCTCACACCATAAACAGTGAGAGTCATGGAAAGTCTTTGGCCCAGTTAGTTGCACTGGTGGGACAGTGGCAACTTGTTGAGAGTGGGGCTTGAACCCCCAACTCTAGGATCAGTGATCCAGCCAACATTACCACCAGGCTACCTTTGCCCTCATTTAAACTGAATGTACCGTATTCGCATTTTTTTAAACATTTTTCACAATCCTGTCTACTTTGTGGGTGATGCAGGTTTTGTAGATGTCCAGCAGAGAGGAGAGTCGGACACCAATAACGGACACTGCCTCCCTGCGACCCAAATTAGGATTAAGCGGTTACAGAAAATGATGATGAATGATGATGACACCTGGTCATTTGGACCAGTTTGGTTTAATCATATTTGTTGATGAGACCCACCATAGTTGTGTTGTTCAATGAAGCAATAACTATTGGTGTTGTAACTTGGCAAATAGTCGAGTGAGTGAACAAGTTGAAGAGCAGGGGTCTTAACATACATCCTTGAGGTGCCGCTGTCAAGGTATTGGGTGCATGTTTGCCCACACTCACTGCCTATAGACTCTCAGTGAGGAATTCCAGAGGTCAGTTGCAGGAAAGAGTGTTAAGTTCCAGCCTGTTTAGTTTCCGGATTAGCTGCTGAGAGATTATATAATTCATTGCTGAACTGAAATCCATGAAATCTATTCTCATATATGAAGCTTTATGGTCCAGTTGGGCAACTTGGTGACTTGGATCAAAGTTTTGTTCAACATAACTTTAGCCACCAGACAGAGACTTTCTTTTCTAGTGCATTTCTCTTGTAAGATTTTGACTGTTCGTTTCTGATGTGAATGTGTTTTATTAACCCAGTGCTGTCCTGCTCATCTCTCATTCCTACAGCCGGTCAGCCTGTTATTCTCGTGGTACTCCACTTTACGATTGATGAGAATCACGTAGCTCCAGAAAGCAGGCATATCATAGACAGGAGTGATGTGCATGCTGTGGACGTGCTCTGTTATGAAGACCTGGGACTGCTCAGATGTCTTCACAATGACGAGGCACTGAAAAGCGTCACTGATCACCTGATCTCTCTTGGAGGTTCTCCCAATACCCAGGTAGGAACAGAATTTATTTAGCAATCATCCACTAACTCTGGGATTACACTGGGGTACAATGTCCACGGTTTGAGAAAATTATGAGGAGCATGAGGGGCCATGGGATCAAATCGTGATGATCTTGAAGGAACTTGTAGGATTCGTGAAGATTGTATTGATTATGGGTAAATTTTTGTCTGCCAAAAATTTTGCTGCGATTATTAGGAATGCGATTATTACAATTTGACGCAAATCCTGATAATATAGAACAGACTAGAGTTTAAACGATCTTCACTGAACATAACAGACCTTGATGCACCATCAGTGATGAACTTGGAAACATGATTCCTTCAACTTTCATCCTTGTCTCCTTTTTATACCCCAAACCTTCTCCAAGTGTGCTCATAAATCATGGTGCGTCATATTTTTTCAGTTGTGGTGATTGTGGACATCATGCCCCAGTGTAAACCCAGGGTAACCTTTTTCTTCTTGTTTTTATACCAGCGCTATCAGCACAGTCCACTCATATATTTCAATGTGTTTATTTCTCAACAGTCTGAAACAAGCAGCTTACAGAGAAGATGTCCCCCTTGGCTATTCTATTCCTTTATTGTTTTCTTTATTATTATTGTACTTCTAATAGCCCTCGCCCTGGGCTTTTACTTCAGAGACAAGTCAAGTCACATTTCCCCGACGCAGCTACCTAATACTACCATCCATACAGTACATCAGCCATAACATTTTTTTTTGTAAGTGTGAGGTTATTTTTACAAGTAGTGTAAACTCTTGTATGCATGCATCTGTATTCATAGCTTTATAGTAAGATTTATATGTAAAGTAAACGTAAGAGTAAAATAAAGTCACAATAATTCACAATTAATCACCAAAAGGGGAGGTGGGTGTCAGCGCCATTAAACTCAATGATATCCACCAACCTTGGTGTGAATAACAACCTACATGGTAAGATGATAATTAGTTCACAGAGGAAGAAGGTCCATGTATTCCACTAGTAGAATATAGGTGCAGTTTAAAGTTTACGTATATACAGTATACTACTGTACACAGAAACACAAATGATCAAACTAGATGGAGATTTTTATTTTTCATTTTTAAAACACGATAATGATCATACAATTAATAATCAAGCATTATTTATTAGGTCATGTTGTCAATTAGATCAAATGATGCTCATTATTATCCAACTAAGAGATTTTCTGATTTCTGATTGGTGGAAAGGCCCTGCGATTTCCTGGCGGGATGTCCAGGGTGTACTCCGCCCTTGCCCAGAGTCGGCTGAGATGGGCAACAGCCTACCCTCAACCCTACTTAGGATTAAGCGGCTCAGAAAATCAATGAAAGGTGTTAAGGTAAAGTCCTTTGGGCTTTTTACACCCAAGCTATAGTGATTCATCATAGTATTTCCATAGCGTGAAGCTACCAAGAGTTCAACTCCTCCTGGATGAGACACAAGTCCATCACAGGTTACCTTCCCAGTATATTTTACTGGTACCCATTTATACTGCTGGGTGAACAGAGGCACACTTGTGGTTAAGACTTTGCACAGGAGTGTTAGCATAGTAGGGGCCTAACTGGGATTCGAACACACAACCTCCTGATCATGAGTGCAGCACCATAACCACTACACCACTGGCCCCACGAACAGGGGAAAGTCATCAAATAATTCTTGGCATTGTTTCATTCCCATGAAATAAGTGAATTATTTTATCAATGCCATCTGATCAGGTAAGTATTCCAAAAGTGGCATGTGCAACAGTCACGTGACTGTCTACTTTGAAACTATTTTACAAAAAACTATTATGCACTTTGTTTTTAAAATGAAAAGAGTTTTTCAGTTTCAGCTGTTGGCCTCAGCAGATAACAAACCCCCAAGTAAATAATTTTATATATCATACTTCATCATATTCAATAATTACTTATTATCCCCAAAATAGTGAACCAATCAGATTGCGCCCTTCCCATGTAGTATAAACTAATATCTTTTATTGGTAAAATGTACTGTAGTGACTTTGTGTTTGAGGATTTGCACAAAATTATATTATTAAGATTTGTTGCATAAATTATACTGTATTAAGATTAATTGTCAGTAAAATATGTCAAAGTGGAGATATAGACTAAACATTTTGTGCTTATGTCGTAAATGTTGTTTTTTCACAGAACAGAGAACAGGTCAAACATGTTTGTTGCATGATAATGAACAGCATGTGGTGCCCATTCATTCCTATCTTAAAGATCAAGCATGAAAATAGCTTAACACGACTTTAACCTATTTTCTATAAAGTGTTTATTGTGTGTATGAAAGCAAATGAATGTAATTTTTGATTAAATAATCTGCAGTTTTGTCAGTTGTCGGAGAAATTATTTTGTGGATGTGAAAACCTCAGTACAGCGATACATCCTCAGCTCTGGGTGCTGACACCCATTAAGTTTTGACAACTGCTGACGTGCTTAAAAAAAAAAAAAAAGAAAGAAAGAAAAGAAAAAACTAAACCGACCGCTCAGTTAAAGACACCGAAGGGCTGCGGCAAGTTTGGTTGCTGGTGATTCATCTCTTTTCACGATGGCTCAAGGTTTGGCAATAATTTTTTTATTTCATAATTGTATATATTCTTTTATATTTTGGTGTCTTTATTGTATAAGAACCCAGACGGCAGACCTGAGCTTGATCTAATCCTACATTGTGATCTTTACATGCAGTCTGTTACAGTTCTGAATAACTTATATTATATACAGTACATTACATTAATGATATTTTCTTTACCGCATTCTCATGAGTTGCTTTCAAGAAAATAGAACTTTACCTTTAATATTGTACCGTATGAAAGCTGTGCTGTAAACTTCATAGAAAGAAAGAAAAAACAGAGAGCATTGACAGGTTCTATTATATACAACAGTTTTATGCTCTGGTGTTTGTTTTACCAGGATCTTTTATCTGCATTAAGTCAATGTGCTGTTTATTACATGTAACATACAAAAGTCCACGTAATATTAGTCTTCTATTTAGATAAAAAAAAAAACTAAATTTTACACTCCTATGGTTCTTTTTATGACAATAATAAGGTGGTGCTGCAAAGTAATCTTCCTTCATACACAAAACAAGTAACAGGTAAAACATGTTCATGCTCCTGTCACAGTTTGTGTGAGGTGAACAGGGATTCCTCAATACAAAAGCCTTACAAAGTTAACATGAATCGTACTCATTTAAATGCAGACAGATCAGTTCATCCTGCCATCCATTATCTATACTGTAAGGGTCATGGTGGGTGGTGGGTGGGGTCGCATCTGACTTGACAGCTCAGCAGTCTATTAGAGGGCTAACAGACACAAACAATCATTCACACTCACATTCACACCTAGGGGCAAGAGCAGCCAGTTGCCTGTATTGAGCATGTCTTTGGACTGTGATAGGAAAATAAAATACCCAAAGGAAACTCTAATATACAAGAGGACAGAACAGGAGAATCCAACATAGAAAGGACCTGCTCGGCTGCAAGATTCAGACCCAGAAGCTTCTTTCTGTGAGGCAACAGCTAGTTGCCTCTACTACTACTACTAGTTGCCTCTACTTAACAACTACTAGACCATTGTGTTACTGCCACCGCTGCCACATCTTCTTCTTTTCCTTTCGGCTGTTCCCTTCAGGGGTCGCCACAGCAAATGATCTGCCTCCATCTCTCCCTGTCCTCTGCATCTTCTACTCTTACTCCAACGACCTTCATGTCCGCCTTCACCGCATCCATAAATCTTCTCTTTGGCTGCCACATATACATGCTAAATAAAGAACTGATACATACATATATACGTAAAACAAAAGGACAGGACAAAGACTTTCTATTGAAACTTCATTTTCACTACAGATCTGTTTCGAGGGGTGGTGGAACCATCCTTTCTCTTCAGGTGATTACAGAAGAATGATTACAGAAGAAAATTCTCTCTCTCTCTCTCTCTCTCTCTCTCTCTCTCTCTCTATATATATATATATATATATATATATATATATATATATATATATATATATATAGGTTAGGTTAGGCTTCCGTCAGTCGTTGCCGACTCTGGATTTCGCGCGTTAGAGAGTCAGATTTTTATTGGCACTTCCGACTGTGGCTGGCAAGACCAATGCTTGAGTGGCAATCACGAGTGCATCTGTAGCAGATGTAGTTTGATGGTATGGCTGGAGTGCAAGCCTTCTGCTTGGCTCTCTTTTCTCTGGTAGTGGCGTGCATCTTTTCTTCTCCAATCTTGAGTTGTTTCTGGAGAGTAGTGCACCATTTGCTGCGGTCAGCTGCTACCTCATCTTAGTTCTCTGTGTTGATGTTCAGGGCTTTCATGTCACGCTTGCAGACATCTTTGTGTCGCAGGTGAGGCCGGCCAACACTTCTCTTGCCTAAGGCTAGTTCACCATATAGGAGGTCCTTTGGAATACGTCCTTCTTCCATCCTATGCACATGACCAAGCCATCGGAGTCTGCGTTGTCTGAGTAGTGTGAACATGGTGGGAAGTCCTACACGCTCAAGAACTTGGGCGTTGGAAACTTTGTCACTCCAATGAATGCCAATAATTCGACGAAGCGAGCGCATGTGAAAGTTGTTAAGTTTGCGCTCCTGTCGGGAGTATGTTGTCCATGTTTCGCTGCCATAGAGTAGAGTGCTGATGATGCAGGCATTATACACTGCCATTTTTGTTGGAGTTGTCAGCTTAGAGTTCTCCCAGACGCGGGTGGTGAGGCATCCCAGTGTTGTAGCAGCCTTGCTGATGCGCTTGTTGATTTCGGCATCGAGTGACAGGTTGTCACTGATGGTGGATCCCAGGTATATAAACTGGTGCACGACTTCGAGTTGATAATCGTCGATGTGAATGAGAGGTGCAGTTTCCACATCCTGACAAAGCACGTCGGTCTTTTTCAGGCTGATCGTCAGTCCGAAGTCTTTGCAGGCCTGGGAGAACCTGTCCATGAGGCATTGAAGTTCATGCTCAGTGTATGAAGTCACAGCAACATCATCAGCAAAAAGCATATCTCTAACAATGTTCTCCCTCACTTTTGTTTTCACTTTCAGTCGAGCAAGGTTGAAAAGTTGACCATCAGATCTTGTTCGTAGATGTACACCTTCAGTTGCAGTTCCAAAAGCGTGCTTTAGAAGCATGGTAAAAAAGATTCCAAAGAGAGTAGGAGCAAGAACGCAGCCCTGCTTCACTCTTGATGTCAAATGAGTTGGACATACTGCCTTCATACTGGATTGTTACCTTCATGCCATCGTGAAAGGATCTGATGATGCTGTGAAGTTTAGGAGGGCAACCAATCTTTGGAAGGATGCTGAAAAGTCCTTCCCTACTGACGAGGTCAAAGGCCTTGGTCAGGCCTATGAAGGCTATATATAGTGGCTTGTGTTGTTCTCTACATTTCTCCTGAAGGAGAATATCAAGTCCACTGTTGAGCGCTTGGATCAGAAACCGCACTGGGACTCGGAGTAGATGCGCTCTGCAAGTTTTTGAAGGCGCACAAGCAAGACACTGGAGTAAAGTTTTCCCACAATGCTCAGGAGACAGATGCCTCTGTAGTTGTTGCAATCACTCCTTTCGCCCTTGTTCTTATAGAGGGTGACAAGCTTAGCATCTCTCATGTCTTGTGGCACAGCTCCCTCACTCCAACATTGACATAGGACGTCATGAAGAGGCTGTAGTAAGGTGTCTTTACAGCACTTTATTAAGTCGGGTGGGATGCCATCGGCACCAGGTGCTTTTCCGCTGGCTAGGCTGTCAATTGCTTTGCAGAGCTCGGCAAAAGTTGGTTTAGCATCGAGCTCCTCCATGATGGGTAGAGATTCGATGGCATCGAGGTCTGCAGCGGCAACTGTGTTCTCTCTTGAATAGAGCTCTGAGTAATGCTCAACCCACCTGTCCATCTGCTTGCCCTTGTCTGTGATCACCTCCCCACCAGTGGACTTAAGTGGGGCTGTCTTGTTCTGTGTGGGCCCTAGAGCTGCCTTGATGCCCTCGTACATTCCTCTAATGTTGCCTGTGGCAGCTGCAGTCTGGATGGAGGCACTGAGCTGTTGCCAGTATTCATTGGCACAACGTCTTGCAGTCTGTTGTACTTTGCTTCTGCAGCTCTGAGCGCTTGCAGGGATTTCTCGCTTGGGGAGCGATTGTATTCAGCGAGAGCAGCATGTTTTGCTTCCATCACGGGGGACATCTCAGTAGACTTGGCATCAAACCAGTCATTGTTCTTAGAGGTCTTCTTCCCAAAGGTCGCAAAGGCTGTTTTCTGAATGGCATTTCGGATGTGGTCCCATTTCTCAGAGGCAGAGCTGTGTTGGTGTTCAGCAGACAATGCTTCTTGGAGAAACTGGGTAAATTCCACAACTTTCTCTGGTAGTTGCATGCTGGTGGTATCCATGCAGGGTTTGCCTTCCTATTTATAGCTGTGGAATTTCTTGGGGATAAGCCTGTTCTTACAGCAGACGAGAGAGTGGTCAGTATCACAGTCTGCACTGTAGTATGTGCGGGTGATGAAGCTCAAAAAAAAAAGAAAGCATTAAGTAAATAAGACTCTTATAACACACTTCCAGAAAAACATTATATCTCACAATGTTGAAGAATCATTTTGAAAATTCCTGGATCTTGAATTTAAATTCTCGATTAAAAAAAAAATCTAATGGAACCGTCCTCATCCAAAGCCCTATTTATAAATACAGACGCTCCCCGACTTACGTTTTAGTTCGGTTCCGAACGGCCAAACGTAAGGTGAAAAAAAAAAGTAAGTCGTCACTGTATGTTCCAGTGATGTATGACGTTCATACTGTACTATACATCCATAAATACCATTACCGTATCTCATAAAACACTCCAAATCAATTATTATAAACATAACATTGTAAAATAATATCAACATTAATTTCAAATAAATTAAATTCAAGCAAAATAATTTCAAATAGATACATTTTAATCAAATTCACTCATCAAATATCAAATACAGTATCAAATATAACCTTTAACATTCTCTGTGATGAGATCGTTCTGCTTGTAAATGGTTCCGATGGTCAACGGAGCCATTTGGAAGAAATGTGCAACATTCACATGTTTTTCACCAGCATCAATTTTCTCAATAATAGTCTTCTTCGTTTCTAACGAGATGGCTTGCTGCTTTTTCTGTTTACCAATATCACTAGTAGTCTTACGCTTCTGACCAACCATATTTGCTTAGGGTTACAAAAATTTGGAAAACAGTGTAAACACAAAGATCACAGAGACGACGTCTTAACACAAGGGTAACACACGGTGAACTGGGAAGCACGGCACGTTCAGTCTGTTGTTTGTAAACAATGGACACAGCGTCATGCGTAAGTAGCGTACTACATCAACGTACTACATAGGTACGTCTCTTACTACAGAGAGCACTCTAAACTCAAAATTTGACTTATAATTAAAAAAAAAAAAAAAAACGTAAAATCGAAAAATAGGTAAAACGAATAAATGTAAAGCAGGGAGAGTCTGTATCGGAGACACATATTTTTGCAGGAATGAGGTTGGTTTGAGTTTTCCAAGAAAATAAAATGCCAGGAGTTATCCTAGGAGGTTTTGTGGTTGAGGTCCCGAATTGACTGTGGGAAGAAACTCGTCTTCATTCTATCAGTATAAACTTTGATTGATTACAAGCACTTCCTTCCACAACAGAGAGAAGAGTCTGTTATTCAT
The DNA here is from genome assembly GCA_024760905.1 of Plotosus lineatus. Taxonomy (NCBI): domain Eukaryota; kingdom Metazoa; phylum Chordata; class Actinopteri; order Siluriformes; family Plotosidae; genus Plotosus; species Plotosus lineatus. Next base: position 31,078,726 of record CM045748.1, read on the forward strand.
ATGGTTTAGGCCTTTCACTAACTTTCTGCTCTGGATCTGGCACGGCTTGCAGTAAATAGGCTGCAGGCCAGAGAGCTCGCTATGGATCGTCTGCTCTATGCGGATCAACATTTACAACTGGTTCACATAGTATTCATGGCAAACCTCTAGGGCCAGACATGTGATAAGCAATGAATACGATGCTTAAAAAATTAAATTCTTCAAATAAGCATTTAGAAGACTGATAGTTTGGAGAATTGTTGGGTGGAGTTGATTGTGGAGCTGTAGTTGAGCTGTTGTGCACTTTTAATTTTGTTTTAATGTTAGTTTTTTTCCATCAGTAATTATCAGTGGGACCTTTTCAATACAAACACCTGAGGTATGCACTAGTCATGTGGGTGTGTTTCAATGGCATTCCTCTACCTGTTCATACACTGGAGCACCACACCCTCTGGATTTCAAAATAAGCCATAATCACTTCAGATACAAGTCCAGTACTATGTAATACAGTATCCTAAAACTGTAGTTCAAGCTTACCTAACGTGTTTGTAATCCTAACTGACTTGCATGGGCGATGTGGGGCATTCAGGCTTCACTCTGTAGTTCAGTTAGCTCTCTGTAATTTAAACTCACACACAACCTTCAATTATTTAGGTCAATAGATTAGTTGCTAAGCAACACAGTTATACTTCGTTAGGGATGGAAACCCAGTTCTTGGAACTGCTACACCTATACACAAAATATGACATTGCTGTATGTTAAACACGTCCAAAATACCAGAAGGAATAAATGTATATTTGCGGCCTTGAACTTTTCACATGGCCTCCTGAAGCCATTAATCTAAGACTCACAGACATTACGCAACCAAAACAAAATAATGTCATGAAAGTTGGTTAGACTTCTTAATTAAATCAAGAGTAGCATGATATCGAGCTGAACTTTATAAAAAATCGAGCAGGTACTGTATAAAATAAGCATTAATTAAAAATTATTCACAAAAGAGCAGGTGGATGTTGCCAAATAGCTCCAAAGACAGAACACTGAGGAGACAATTTAGTGACATGCACAAGTCTAATTGTTTTAAATATAATACATACACACACACACACACACACACACACACACACACACACACACACACACATACACACACACACACACACACACACACACACACACACACACACACACACACACACACACACACACATATCTATATGGCAGTAGTGGCCCAGTGGTAAAGTGCTGGATTACCAATCCTAAATCTGGGCATTCAAGCCCCATTATCAGTGGCTTGGCACTGCTGTCCCCCCAGTGCACTAACTGGGTTATCAAAGTCCAGCCATGTCTTTCACTGCCTGTGGTGGAGGTTCATGTAAAAGAACCATTGCTGACTTTGGTCAAGAAGAGCTGTATGGCCATCAGAGTGTTTCTGCCCTGTGATGGCCTGGCAAGCCGTACAGGGTGTACTCTTCCCTCACCAAGAGTTGGTTGAGATGGGTGCCAGCCTTCCTGTATATATATATATATATATATATATATATATATATATATATATATATATATATATATATATATATATATATATATATATATATATATATATATATATATATATATATATATATATATATATATATATATATATATATATATATATATATATATATATATATATATATATATAAACCATTATAGAGCCAGGGAGGCGTTTGGGGGTATTCTAACCAGATGCATGAGCTGCCTCAACTGGCTCCTCTCAGCACGGAGGGGCAGCAATGTACTCCGAGCTTCTCTCGGATGGCTGAGCTTCTCACCCCCTCTCTCAGGGAGAGCCCCACCCCTCAGCAAAGGAAGCTCATTTCAGCCGCTTGTATCCCGGATCTCGTTCTTTTGGTTCCTCTGTCATTCCAGCGTGTTCTATTGGAGTAAACTGTGGTCCATAATGACATGTTTTTAAACTCATTCAAAAGTTTGATATCCGGCAAAAAAACACAAACATTTCTGGTGTAGTATAAACTGATAATATTGATATTACTAATAAAAAAATTCCAGCAACTGTAATCCCAGTTTCAGCAAATGCATTGTAGAATTAGGAGATGCATAAATCACTTTGGAAAAAATGCAAACATTCTATCTCACAGTGAAGAGGGCAGAAGAGGAAAAATATGTTATCAGGTGCATAACTGTACCTCTTGCATAACGTAATAAACAGTGTCTATATCAGATTAGTGATAATTAAGCGGATAGACAGGCGGCTAGACAGGAGGCTAGACGGGTGGATCGAAAAAGACTACTCATATATCTTTCTTGGCTCGTTTACGATCAAGCATTTTTTTCAAGTTGACCTCCCTGTCACTCACAGTGATCGCCAGCCAATCACATGCACCAGTGAGCTCATTTGTATGAGGGGGCGGACAGCATCTTTCCTCCGAGTGTGTTAGACCACAACCAGATACACATGGTGCAGCAGTTCAAAAAGACGCTAGTGGCTAGCATTGCATGTCACGGAGGGAGGCATGTACATGCTTTCGCCCCTCCACAGATGGTGGTGGTCGTGTTATAGGTAAGGCAATGCCTGAGGGTAGGAATTGGATACGAATAAATTATGGAGAAAATTGGGGGAGGAATCATTTTCTAAATATATGCTAGAAACCTGTTTGTAAGGAGAGAGGGTCATAAGGACAAGGTGAGGGTGATGTTAGAAAATGATTTGATAAAATCAAGGTGCTTTTTGTGTCATAATAATTATAGTTTATGTTTACAGAGCACAGACAACAGCTGGACAGATGTTCTGTGTTCTTACATTGTTCTTGATGTGTTCTGACTTTCAAGAACAAATCTTCTCAGTTCAAGTCCAAGTGTGTGCGAGATTTGTGCCTGTGATGAAAAAAGTGCCAAATATGAAATTCAAAAAGGCATGTGTGGTTTTATAGTAGCTCAGCATTATACAGAGACCAAACATAGGTAAATAAACACTCAGAAATTCAGAATAATTACTTGGTGGTCAATGAAGAGGCTCCTGCTGCTCGGCTGTAATAGACCGTCTGATGACGATCAGTTTTTGAGCTGGTTTGGATCTTCTGCAGTGTCTGTGACCTTGGAACAAGGCTTTCTCTTCACTGCTCTCTTCTACCCGGACCAAGGGCATCTTTCTGATGGTCCGGGTCGACCTGGTCATTGATCCATGGTGGTCTTACCTTCACTGTTGAACTTTTATCCGTTTACAGAGAAAAATTCAAATTGTCGTCTCTTTGCTGCTGACTGACCCACAATTCAACTTCTGAAAATCTACATTAGGCAGGCTATTACAGCAGGACTCAAATCTCTTCTTCGTCCAACAAATATCCATTCTGGAATTTTGAGTGGCTATTTATTTATATCCGGTCTGTGTGAAAATAAATAAATAATAATAATAATTACTGCAGCTTTGTGTCCTAATTTTTTAAACGTCTAGAATCAAGCACACTGTCGTTTTACAAGCTTGTACTGGGGAACACCAGGAATATCCATCAAGAGTTTTTAAAGAGACTAAAGCAGCGTCTTCGGCTTACTGAAGCGAAAGCAATGGAAACGTGTAATGTCATCCTCGCTTTTGTGCCAGTTTCATCTCGAGCTGGAACGGACATCAAAGCTGCTCTTGAAAAGATCCCACCAAGTAAGTAATGATCCTGAAATTAAATAAGACTGTATTCAAAAACACGTATTCATGCACTACATGTGTGTGTGTGTGTGTGTGTGTGTGTGTGTGTGTGTGTGTGTGTGTGTGTGTGTGTGTGTGTCTGTGTGTGTATGTGTCTGTGTGTGTATATGTGTCTGTGTCTGTGTGTGTATGCGTCTGTGTGTGTGTGTGTATATGTGTGTGTCTGTGTGTGTATATGTGTGTGTGTGTGTGTGTGTGTGTGTGTGTGTGTGTATCTGTGTGTGTCTCTGTGTGTGTGTGTGTGTATGTGTGTGTCTGTGTGTGTATATGTGTGTGTCTGTGTGTGTATATGTGTGTGTGTGTGTGTGTGTGTGTGTGTGTGTGTGTGTGTGTATGTGTGTGTATATGTGTGTGTCTGTGTGTGTATATGTGTGTGTGTGTGTGTGTGTGTGTGTGTGTATCTGTGTGTGTCTGTGTGTGTGTGTGTGTGTATGTGTGTGTCTGTGTGTGTATATGTGTGTGTCTGTGTGTGTATATGTGTGTGTGTGTGTGAGAGAGAGAGAGAGAGAGAAAACCCTTCTCAGAGTGAATTTTTGTTTTTTTACTACTGTATATATAACTCTGCCCTGCGATGTCCTGGTGAGCTGTTCATGGTGTACCCCATCTCTATCCAGAGTTGGTTGAAATGTGTGCCAGCCTCTCCACAACCCTAATTCAGAGTAAGCAGTTTAGAGAATGAATGAATGAATGAACGAATGAATCTGTAATTCTTAAATCTACAGATTTTCCCTTTAATCTTAATTAATGTCGGTGCTCTAAGACGACAAGAAAATCTCTGAGTCCTTTAAAAGATTTCTTCAAAGTTTGTGAAATATCACTCACTCACTCATTTACTGAAACATTTACTTCTTCTAGTTTCACAGAGATGCCAGAGTCTTACATCGCAACCTACATTATGCAGAGACAGGGTACACCCTGAACAGCTTGCCAGACCACGGCCAATAACCATTCGCACTCACACCTGAGGGCAATTTGGAGCAACCAATTAGCCTAATGTGCTTGTACTGTACTATACTTGGACTGTGGGACAAAACTGGAGAACCCAAAAGAAACCCACATAAGCAAGAAAAGAGCATGCAAACTCCATACAAAAACCCGAAACCAGAACCTTACTGCTGTGAAGCAGACGAGCTCATTTCCACATCACTACGCCACCCTGTGGTGCATACAATGTACTTCAATTTAACTCACTGCTTTCTTTCTTCCTTTCGACTTTTTCCCGTTCTCGAGAGTCACCACATTTGAGTTGGCAGAGGTTTTCACGTCGGATGCCCTTCCTGTCACAACCCTTTTAGCAATGGACAGAAACACGCTGACGGCTTTGCAGCTCCTCTTTACAAAAGTCAGCAATGGTTCTTTTACATCAACCTCTCACCATAGACAGTGACAGACATGGCCCGCCTTTGATAACCCAGTTAGCTGCACTGGGGGAGACAGTGACAACCATGTGGGGACTCGAACCCCTAACCTTAGGATCAGCGATCCTGTGCCCTATCAACTACACCATCACTTCCCATGCAATTTAACTCACTGATATGGGTTGTAAATATATAACAAAGGAGAATTAATCTGGCAGTAAACTGGGGCGCCCACATGGTGCAAAAAGGTGTGTTTTTGTCACACTCTATGTACATCGTGAGCTCAAACCCAGATTGATGCATATAGCCATCCATGGCCAATGGGAGTGGTGGAAGCTGATTGGCCAAGCCCTCTGGGGACAGAAGGATGGCTTGTACTCACCTCCCTGTCTGTAAAGGTTATTAACAGAAAAATCACTAGTCTAACAATCAACAGAAAAATCCCTGGTCTAATAGATAATTGGTGAAAATATAGATTTTTTTTATACAAATAAAAATTTGAATGTCTTTACTAACCCAGTGCTGTCCTGCTGATTTCTCATTCCTCCAGCTGGTCAGCCTGTTGTTCTCGTGGTGCTGCACTTCACATTTGATGAGAATCACGGAGCTCCAGAAAGCAGGCAGATCATAGACAGGAGTGACGTGCATGCTGTGGACGTGCTCTGTTATGAAGACCTGGGACTGCTCAGATGTCTTCACAATGATGAAGCACTGAAAAGCGTCACTGATCACCTGATCTCTCTTGGAGGTTCTCCCAATACCCAGGTAGGAACAGAAAACAACATCCATATACACTATTCATTCAGTCATTCATTTTGATGAGTCACTTAATCCTAATTAGTCATTCCTGTAATATTATTGTATATAATATTAATGTTTAAAGTCTATAATTATTGTATCCCAATGTCTTTTTCCTCAACAGCCTGAAAGAACCAGCTCACAGGGAGGATGTTCCCTCAATCCATTAGTCGTTCTTTTTGTTTTCATTATTGTTATTGCTCTTCTAATAGTCATTGCCCTCAGCCTTTACATAAGGAACTGGTCACATCCCATTTCACCTACACAGCTTCCTAATACTACTGTACACAATCCATAAACAATCCATAAACAATACACTTAAAGATGCACGTTGAACGGGGAATATGTGATGTGTTTTATTTTATTTTGGCTCAATATAAAGGCAAAACCACCTCAGGTCACAGGCTCAGTATCTCTTATAACCTGTTTTACATCCTTTTTTGAGTCTGTATCTGTATACAAGAACAATAACAAGACCACTGGACGATCAAGGCAGTGCAACACTGATTTAAAGAAAGTGGAAAAGTCTGGGATCAAGTGTTGTGCGTTCTCAACCTTCTCAGGATGGAGATGTTTACTAATATCATGGAATCCATTGCACGGGTCATTAACACTCGTGTACAGGAGTAAGCAAATGGTCTCAGAAGGACATTGTGGCAGATTCCATGTTATTTCCACGATCTAACACTACATTATTTTTATTTAATATGCTTGGTAAGTTAATGGGAACCTTTAATGACTTCTGTAGCTTAGTTAGAGTTAAATTATTTTGGAACGTATTCCTATCAAAATATTTTCACAAGTATTAGGCAACAGTTGTCAACGCACCAATATTCTTCACTTGTTACTTATTCACTCACTAATCCATCAAACTGCTTAATACTATTCGGGTTGCAGGGATGCTGGAGCCTATAACAGTCAACAGTGGGTGAAGGTGGGGTACATCATGGATAGCTCACCAGAACATCACAGGGCCAAAACACACACACACACACACACACACACACACACACACACACACACTTAGCTGATTAGCTAAGCCTAATATGCATGTTTTGGCCTGTGTGAGGACACCAGGGTACCCAAATGAAACCCATGCAAGTACATGCAGAAAATCCAAACTCCACACATGAAAGTCAGTGCTGATCCCAGGACTCGATACCAGAATATTCTTGCTTGGAGATGAACATGCTAACCTCTTCATACCATGCTGGTCTCTGAGCTTTATAGTAAATAGTAAAATTAAATGTTATATATAATTCAAACTCCAAAGCCGAGGTGGATAACTGAATAGCTCAATTTTCTATTTACATCAGTCATGCCTGAGGTATATCATTGTTTAACCCTGGCAGTGCCAAAGCTGAAAAAAAAATTGACTTTAAGTTTTTCTTAAAATTTTTTTTTGGAAAGGCCTTTATGTAATCTTCATATAACATATAAGGTTATATAATGCTCTTTATTTGGTAGTTTCTGCATTCAATATGAAATATGGAGGTAATTTCACTAAAACATGCCTGGCATTTCGAGTTTTAACATTGGACACTTCTAGGGTTAAGTATATATTACACTGGAACTGAAGTAAAAAATAAACTAAAACAAGATTTTAATGCCTTATTTTTTATTCTTCAAATGATGATGGACCTGTTTGAGCTCTAAAAGGAAGCTTGGACAGGTACTAGTGTTGTGTAAGGCATCCCTTCAACTCACTTTAAGAGTTATACTATATAATACATGGAAACACGGAGAACAGAAAACTTCAACATGATTTTCAAGTTTATTTTTACATTTTTACTACAGCTGAGGCAGGTCAGGTGAACATCGGGTGCTTTGAGCTGAGCGATTGCTGGGCAGCCAACGGTATTCTTTTAAAGGCATTTTAGTATCTATTGTATTACACAGAAACACAAGAATCTGAATTTGTATTGTTTAATTTTCCATTTTAAATTACTGTGGCAAACTGTGCATGTCAGTAAATGTGATTTAAGTAATATCTGCTCTAAATAATGATTTAAATCCCAATATAGTGGACTAATCCGATCGTGTCATTTCCACAAAGCACTGTAAACACTAAAGTTAAATATATTATTTTGGTTGTATCCACTATTTCTATGATGCCTTTTTTTTTGCTTCTAATCTTTTTGCTGTGATGTATCACATTCTAAATCTAAAATTGGATGTGCTGTTTGTAATATGTACATGTCCTGTAAATACATTTTTTAAATAAAATCTACATCCAACTGCATGCATCGAATGAACACTGAGTCACAAAATATGTCGAACAATTCATTGATGTTTTCTGTTAAATATCTACCCATAATATCACATGTTATTTATTAATAGCGGAGATTTTCTTAGTTCATAAAAATATGTAAAAATTATATTTGTTTATTTTTTAAGGAAATACATGATCCCCTCCCGATATAGCTGTGAAAGGATTTTGGAAATTGAAGAGCTAAATGAAGTCTGTTTATTGTTTATGAATGAGTCAGTTTTTTAGGTGAACCTGAGGAGCCAATTCGAGCTAAAGAGTCGACTGGATAATTCGATTCAACTATACTGTCATTACACCTGTATAAATACAGGGTAACAAGATACACTTTACCATCCAATCAGAAGAGCAGAGAGAAGCAAGTGAAATATATACTTTTTGGATGGTGTAGTGTGGATGATATGGGAAGGTTTCGCAGGTGTAGTGTGGATGGTGTAGCGTAGATGGTGCAGTGTAGATGGTTTAGTGGGGATGGTGTAGTGGGGATGGTGTAGTGTGCATGATTTAGTGGGGAAGGTGTAGTGGAGATGGTGTAGTGTGGATGGTGTGTGTAGTGGGGATTGAAAAGTGTGGATGATTTAGTGGGGAAGGTGTAGTGGGGAAGGTGCAGTGTGGATGGTGTAGTATAGATGGTGCAGTGTGGATGGTGTACTGTAGTGTGAAGGGTGTAGTGTGGATGGTATGGGAAGGTTCAGCAGGTGTAATGCGGATGGTGGAGTGTAGATGGTGCAGTGTGGATGGTGTAGCGTAGATAGTACAGTGTGGATGGTGCAGTGTGGATGGTGTAGTGTGAAGGGTGTAATGTGGATGATATAGTGTGATGGGTGTAGTCTGGACGGTATGAGAAGTTATAGTAGGTGTAATGCGGATGGTGTAGTGTAGATGGTGCAGTGTGGATAGTGTAGTGTGGATGGTACAGTGTGGATGGTGCAGTGTGGATGGTGTAGTGTTGATGATGTAGTGTGAAGGGTGTAGTGCGGATGGTACAGTGTGGATGGTGCAGTGTGGATGGTGTAGTGTGGATGACGTAGTGTGAAGGGTATAGTGTGGATGGTACAGTGTGGATGGTGCAGTGTGGATGGTGTAGTGTGGATGATGTAGTGTGAAGGGTTTAGTGTGGATGGTGCGGTGTGGCTGGTGCAGTGTGGATGGTGTAGTGTGGATGGTATGGGAAGGTACAGCAGGTGTAATACGGATGGTGTAGTGTAAATGGTGCAGTGTGGATGGTGTAGTGTTGATGATGTAGTGTGAAGGGTGTAGTGTGGATGGTATGGGAAGGTACAGCAGGTGTAATGCGGATGGTGTAGTGTGGATGATGTAGTGTGAAGGGTGTAGTGTGGATGGTACAGTGTGGATGGTGGAGTGTGGATGGTGTAGTGTGGATGATGTAGTGTGAAGGGCGTAGTGTGGATGGCATGGGAAGGTACAGCAGGTGTAATGCGAATAATGTAGTGTAGATGGTGCAGTGTGGATGGTGCCGTGTGGATGGTGTAGTGGGGATGATGTAGTGTGAAGGGTGTAGTGTGGATGGTATGGGAAGGTTCAGCAGGTGTAATGCGGATGGTGTAGTGTAGATGGTGCAGTGTGGATGGTGTAGTGTGGATGATGTAGTTTGAAGGGTGTAGTGTAGATGGTGCAGTGTGGATGGTGTAGTGTGGATGATGTAGTGTGAAGGGTGTTGTGTGGATGGCATGGGAAGGTACAGCAGGTGTAATGCGGATGGTGTAGTGTAGATGGTGCAGTGTGGATGGTGTAGTGTGGGTGGTGTAGTGTGGGTGGTGTAGTGTAGATGATGTTGTGTGAATGGTGTGGTGTGAAGGGTGTAGTGTGGATGGTGTAGTGTGGATGGAATGGGAAGGTACAGCAGGTGTAATGCGGATGGTGCCATGTGGATGGTGTAGTGGTGATGCTGCAGTGTAAATGGTGCCGTGTGGATGGTGCAGTGTAGGTGGGACTGTGTGGATGGTGCAGTGTAGATGGTGCTGTGTGGATGGTGCAGTGTGGATGGTGTAGTGTAGATGATTTTGTGTGAAGGGTGTAGTGTGGATGGTGTAGAGTGGATGGTATGGGAAGGTACAGCAGGTTTAATGCAGATGGTGCCGTGTGGATGGTGTAGTGTGGAGGGTGCCGTGTGGACGATGTAGTGTAAATGGTGCAGTGTGAATGGTGTAGTGTGGATGGAATGGGAAGGTACAGCAGGTGTAATGCGGAAGGTGCCATGTGGATGGTGGAGTGTAGATGGTGCCATGTGGATGGTGCAGTGTAGGTGGTGCCGTATGGATGGTGTAGTGTGGATGGTGTATTGTGGATGGTGCAGTGTGGATGGTGCAGTGTGGATGGTGTAGTGTAGATGGTGCCGTGTGGATGGTACAGTGTGGATGGTGTAGTGTAGATGATGTTGTGTGGATGGTGTGGTGTGGATGGTATGGGAAGGTACAGCAGGTTTAATGCGGATGGTGCTGTGTGGATGATGTAGTGTGGATGGTGTAGTGTAGATGGTGCCGTGTGGATGGTGCAGTGTAGGTGGTGCCGTGTGGATGGTGTAGTGTGGATGGTGTATTGTGGATGTGCAGTGTGGATGGTGTAGTGTGGATGGTGCCATGTGGATGGTGTAGTGTAGATGGTGCAGTGTGAATGGTGTAGTGTGGATGGAATGGGAAGGTACAGCAGGTGTAATGCGGAAGGTGCCATGTGGATGGTGGAGTGTAGATGGTGCCATGTGGATGGTGTAGTGTAGGTGGTGCCGTATGGATGGTGTAGTGTGGATGGTGTATTGTGGATGGTGCAGTGTGGATGGTGCAGTGTGGATGGTGTAGTGTAGATGGTGCCATGTGGATGGTACAGTGTGGATGGTGTAGTGTAGATGATGTTGTGTGGATGGTGTGGTGTGGATGGTATGGGAAGGTACTGCAGGATTAATGCGGATGGTGCCGTGTGGATGATGTAGTGTGGATGGTGTAGTGTAGATGGTGCCGTGTGGATGGTGCAGTGTAGGTGGTGCCGTGTGGATGGTGTAGTGTGGATGGTGTATTGTGGATGTGCAGTGTGGATGGTGTAGTGTGGATGGTGCCATGTGGATGGTGTAGTGTAGATGGTGCAGTGTGAATGGTGTAGTGTGGATGGAATGGGAAGATACAGCAGGTGTAATGCGGTTGGTGCCCTGTGGATGGTGCAGTGTGGATGGTGCAGTGTAAATGGTGCAGAGTGGATGGTGTAGAGTAGATGATGTTGTGTTAAGGGTGTAGTGTAGATGGTGTAGTGTGGATGGTATGGGAAGGTACAGCAGGTGTAATGCGGATGGTGCTGTGTGTATGGTGTAGTGTGGATGGTGCCGTGTGGATGGTGTAGTGTAGATGGTGTAGTGTGAACGGTGTAGTGTGGATGGAATGGGAAGGTACAGCAGGTGTCATGCGGATGGTGCTGTGTGGATGGTGTAGTGTGGATGGTGCAGTGTAGATGATGCTGTGTGAAGGGTGTAGTGTGGATGGTGCCGTGTGGATGGTGTAGTGTGGATGGTGCAGTGTAGA
>CM045748.1:31095359-31142859 GCA_024760905.1 Plotosus lineatus
TTGTCAGCTTTTTCAGTATTAAAATGTATTATCCTACTTTGCACCCATGATGCATTGTGCCACTTCTGTGGTTTCTGTTTCTTTTCACTGGTATAGGTTGTGCAGGACCTTTTCTATCAGACAACCATTCATTAATACTCACACCTGGGGGCAATAAGGAATAACCAGTTACCTTAATGTGCGTTCCTTTGGAACGTGGGAGGAAACCAGAGTAACCCTGAGAAAACCCACATAACTATGTGGAGAACATACAAACTCCACACAGAAACATGAACCCAATACTTTCTTGGGGAGAGTGTTCAGTACGATTACATTGTACTATCTTAAATGGCTTACACACAGAAGCAAAGAGCAAAAAGCAATTCAAGCGACGTGCTTTTCGGGACACCAGCGAATCCGAAACGAAGAACTTTTCCTTTGAATTAAATGGTTCGTTATTTGATGTTAGAACTGCTGAGGAGTTTATAAAGTTCTTCCTCCATTAAGACTCTATTATTAAGAACAAGAATACAGAAATGATATGTTCTTTCTGGATGCAGATGCAGAAATGTAAGGCCTCTGTTGTCTGATATCGTCAATGATTCACTGATTAGTTCTTTGGAAAAGCACACAGGAATAAAACTTTCTGTTGTAATGTTGTCTCCAGCATCAAAAACATCAGTGTACATCACTAATCAAAGTGGGAAACTTTCTGGTGTCCAACATGAGATTGAGAGACGGCTGAAGAAACGAATTCCGATCCGACAGGTGAATTCTGTCGATGAATGTGACATCATCATTGCCTTTGTTCCAGTCGTGTCTCGGGCCGGGACAGACATCAAAGCTGCTCTAGATAATATTCCAAGTAAGAGATTTCCTTCAGCAAATTAAACCCATGTCTAAAATCACCAACTTTAAATGCTAGATGCTTTAAATAAAATATGCTTTTAATACTTTTGAGTATTTATGCTTGTAGAATTTTTTTTTCCACCAATCACTGTTTTTCCTCTTTTATACAAACTACACAGCATGCCTTTATTAGTTTCTTTATTTTATTCACTCATTCATTCATTTTCCGAACTGCTGAATCCTATTAGAGTCATGATGAGGCTGGGACCTATCTCAGGCAACCCAGGGCGAAGGCAGGGAACGACCTGAACAGCTCACCACTCCCATCACACCCACAAACATTCATACTCGCACTGCCCCCTAGAGGCAATCTGGAACAGCCAATCAGTCTCGTGTGCATGTCTTTGGTCTGTGCGAAGAAACAAGAGCACCCAGAGGAAACCCCCACAGGGACAGGCAGAACATACAAACTCCACACTGAAACGCCCAGAACTTAAACCCAGGATCGTCTTGCTTTGTGGTGGACATGTGAACCACAATCCAGCCCTGCTGCACTTTCTTAACTTTTCAAAAAATTTTACAAACAAGAAAAAAAAATTGCACAGAATTGAAGGTGCATTTCCACAAGACTTTCCTTCCCAACCCAAACCACCGCATAACCTTCCACCCAATGTGTATTCAGCGCCTTGTCTTAAACCTGTCTGTTTGTGTTTGTAATAAAATCCTTTAACTGGACACTCACGCAGCCTTCTCTACATCTCCTGGAAACTCTAACGTACACACAAGATAAGATTCTCCTCATCAGTACGTTCTCTAACCGAAGCATGTGATTATATTTCACTCCTACGGATTTGATCTAAAATGAAACTACAGTTTTGACACAGATTATCCTGATATCAAAAAGAAGACATAAAAAATACTTTCGTAAAAATATCTAAGATTCCACTTTTCTTTCAAGGAGGAGCACTCACCTCCGTCCGCAAGGTACCAGCAGGTTACAGGTATACCTCGACATGAGTCGTTTCGAGTTCAGTTGTTTTCAATTTATACGTCGGATTCTCTGTTAGCCGAGTTTGGATCCCAGCTACGTACACATTTCTTCCAAAAGAGGACCAACATGTTGTTCTTAAACTAAGCCTGCATTTCACACTGTATTTTCGTTGATCCTTTTATCAGACCGTTTCTATTCCATTCAATTTGCACTCGCAGGTATGTAAACCACGAAATATTAAAACACGCGGTGATAGATCCCTCCCAGACAATATCACTCATTAGGTTTTTGTTCCCGTGGTTTCCAGTGAAAGAACTGCAGGTGGGATTGGTCTGGCATTCCATGGTTTGGGATGTGAGGGACCGCAAGGTATGAAGGGCAGTTGTCTGCGACCTACACTCTGCAGAGAGTGAAGAGACTTAACGATTCTCATTATAATGAAATGGTTTGTCCTAATTAGCGTCGGAGGAATATCTCGTCACTGGGAGACTGGAGTCAACCTCAACTGACACTGGATGAAGGCTGGGTACATCTATAACAATGCACTAGACCATCATAGGGCCAGCACACACTCAACCATTCAGCCTCACACCTGCAGCCTAATGTACATGTCTTTGGATTGTGGGAGGAAACTGTAGAACCCAGAGGAAACCCACACAAGCAAGGAAAGAAATAACATATTAACACAACACTATTCTCACTCTCTCTCTCTCTCTCTCTCTCTCTCTCTCTCTGTCTCTCTCTCTCTTCCTCTCTCTCTCTCTCTTCCTCTCTCTCTCTCTCTTCCTCTCTCTCTCTTCCTCTCTCTCTCTCTCTTCCTCTCTCTCTCTCTCTCTCTCTCTCCCTCTCTTCCTCTCTCTCTCTCTCTCTCTCTCTCTCTCTCTCTCGCTCTCTCTCTCTCTCTCTCTCTCTCTCTCTCTCTCTCTCCCTCTGTCTGTCTCTCTCTGTCATTCTCTCTGTCTCTGTCTCTGTCTTTCTCTTTTCCTCGCTGTCTCTGTCTCTCTCTCTCTCTCTCTCTCTCTCTTTCTCTCTATGTGTGTGTGTGTGTGTGTCTCTCTCTCTCTCTCTCTCTCATCCCCCCTCTCTTTCTCCGTCGTTCTCTCTCTTTCTCTCTGTCTCTGTCTCTCTCTCTTTCTCTTTTCTTCTCTCTCTCTCTCTTTCTGTCTCCCTCTTTCTCTCTCTCTCGCACTCTCTCTCTCTATGTGTGTGTCTCTCTCTCTCTCTCTTTTCCCCTCTCTCTCTCTCTCTCTCTTTCTCTGTTGTTCTCTCTCTTTCTCTCTGTCTCTCTCTCTCTCTTTCTCTCCCTTTCTTTCCCTCTCTCTCTATCTTTCTCTCTTTTCATTTCTCTCTCTCTCTCTCTCTCTCTCTCTCTGTCTCCCGTCCTCTCTCTCTGTTTCTCTCTTTCCTTTTCTCTCTGTCTATCTCTCTCTCTCTCTCTCTCTCTCTCTCTCTCTCTCTCTCTCTCTCCCTCTCTCTCTCTCTCTCTCTCTCGCTCTGTTCTTCCTCAGAATCTAAGCGTGTTATCCTCGTGGTGCTCCATCAGACCATCGATGAAGATTACAATGCTCCACAGAGTAAATGCTGTGTAAATGATGAAAATGTGTTGGCTGTAGACTTCCTCTATCATGAAGATACTGGGCTGTTCCAGTGTTTGGCTAACGATGAGGCCCTGAAATCCATCACTGATGATCTGGTCTCTGTGGGACCCGATACTCCGGTAAATATTAAATATCATTTCATAATTTTGAGTCCGAAGCTGCATAACTTTACATGATTCCTGATTTTCCTCTGAGTGTTATGTGTAATAGAGGGCCAGTTTACAATGGCTTTTGTGCCTCATTGTACATTTTCTTTTCTTTTCTGCAGCTCTTACCAGTTCGTCCGGTTCCACAGCGACGCTGTCTGCTCTATGTGATTTTTTTCATTGTATTGTTCCTTGTAATCGGGCTAATTGTTTATGGTGTCCTTCATCAAAGTGAAGGTCACAATGACACTCTGACTACAGTGCAACCAAACATAACGACACCGCTACCAAACATAACGACACCGCTACCAAACATAACTACACCGCTACCAAACATAACTACACCGCTACCAAACATAACAAATATATCCTAATTCCCTAATTCCCTAATAAAATAATAACCTCAGCATATATAATATAATAAACCTAATTGTAACTGCTCAAAAACATAATATAGTTATTAATCTCAATTATTATTACCTTAATTCTGGTAATCAGCTCTTCATACAGTTATAATTTAATACAGAATCAATTGACAAGGTGCGTCACTGTGACTCTGAAGATCACAGGTTCATAGCCGATTATCTGTAATTATGATATTTATGACACGAAGCATTCTGAAATCATTCTATCATCTATTCTAATCAATTACACCAAAAAAACCCCACCTAAAATTGAACACTGTTGTGGAGGAGTGCGGCAAAAATAATTTACCTGTTTATGCAAATGTAAAATACCTTTTGGCCATTGGCATTATTGTTGGGTTTACCTTATGTTACCTTACGTTGCTTTTTTCCACACAGCAGGGTTTTAATTACAGTTATTGCTTAAAGTTCAATTCAAGGCATAAAATATTATAGTTTAATTAATTTATGTGATCCATTACGATCTCAGTGCCTCCAGTTGATATATTTTCAGAGTGTTTAAGGTTAAGCTAAAATAATCAAGATTTATACAACTCAAATCATTATCAAGATATATATATATATATATATATATAGAGAGAGAGAGAGAGAGAGAAAGAGAATTTTCTGAGTAGACCCTTCCGTAAGAGAGTGCTCAATACTTTTTCGTAGAGGAAATATAAGTAAATATAAGTAAATATAAGTATATATATATATATATATATATATATATACCAGGAACTACCAGGCAGAAGGCTTAGAGGAAGACCAAAGAGGAGATTTATGGATGTGATGAAGGAAGACATGAAGGTAGTTGGTATAAGAGATGATGGTGCAGAGGACAGGGTGAGATGGAGACAGATGATTGGCAGAGGCGACCCCTGAAGGGAACAGCAGAAAGGAAAAGAAGAAGAACACACTTGGTGCTAAATGTCTACACTTATATAAAATGGATATGTTTCTTTGATTATTACTGTATAAATAATTTTTAATATTATTCAGGTGACTATCTTGAAAAGCACTGAGCAGTGTGTTGACTGTGCTGTTTATGAAAATTAAACTAATAAAGTAAAAGCAATATCCTATGTGTGGATGTGTGTGTTTGTAATACTGTATACACTGAACAGATGCTATACAATATTAAACTATTCAGTAAAAATCACAATCTGGGTTTCACGCAGTATTGCAATAATAATAATAATAAACATATTCCTATAGACATTTTTTTTGCTTTCTCTGTCAAATCATGTGTTTGCAGTCTTCTAAAAATTACCATGAGGTGAAAGGACACAGTCTGTTTATTATACATGGGGCACATCTGTATGCTTTCCTCACAGCTGTACACTTATAAATGACTGAAGTGGTCACCAACGTTCACACCTATGACTAATTTACAGTCGTTATTTGACCCGATGTACCTGTTTCTGCGCCAGTATAAACAGTGAACCTTGTGATGAGTAATGTATGATGTGATTTGATGGCTATATGACCAGGTGGTGCTCTTGGATCAGAAGGGTAGTGAGTCTATACGATCCAAATGTGTGACTGGATGGAAGTTTCCAGAATAGGGTAGATGATGCTCAAATACTTTTATTTAGCAACGTTCATTTTCTGAACCGCTCAATCCTAATTAGGGTTGCGGGGAGGCTGGCACCCATCTCAGCTGACTCTGCGCAAGGGCAGGGTGCACCCCGGACAGCTCGCCAGGCCATCGTAGGGCCAAAGCTCACACAACTCACTCTCACACGTGGTGATTTGGAGCAGCCAATTAACATACTGTGCATGATTTTGGACCGTGTGAGGAAACTGGACTACCCGGAGGAAACCCACACAAATGCAAACTCCACACAGAAACGCCCGAGCTGGGAATCAAACCTAGGGCCTTCTTGCTCTGAGGCGGACGTGTGAACCACTACACCATCATGCCACTATTATTTACCAACATTTTAAATAATATTAAAATTTAAAATAAATAAAAAGGAAATGGGGCAGCGGTGGCCTGGTGGTATGGTGCTGGATCACTAAGGTGGTGGGTTCAAGTCCCACTCTCAACTGGGTTATCAAAGGCCGGCCATGTGTCTCACTGTCTGTGGTGTGAGGTTCATGAAAAAAAAAAAAAAAAAAAAAAAAACATGGTCTCTGTTTGCTTGTGGCACTCGTGGCATTTTCAGTTTTCAGAAAAGTAATCTTTTTTTTTAAAGCTAATGTGGGCTTTCACTTTTATCATGAGAAATTGTCAACTACGCCACAGTTGAGTTCTTCAATATTATGTTTATACAAACAATGTACATTTCTGCTTGTTGCATTTCAAGGCCTCTCCATATACACCAACTGTGGATTTTTTTTAAAGCATTTAGCCACAGGAAATGATGGCAAATTGTTTAAAATTATGGAGCTGGTGCCCCCTGGTGGTCATTTAATTAATTAATTAATTAATTCTCTGAAACGGGCCAGTGGTGGCCTGCGGGTTTAGAGCACTGGATCATTGATCCTAAGGTTGGGGGTTCAGGTCCCACTCTTCACAAGGTTGTCACTGTCCCCCCAGTGCAGCTAACATGGTTATCAAAGGCTTGGCCATGTATCTCACTGTCTATGCTGGGAGGTTCATGTAAAAGAACCAAGAACAGCCGCCAGCGTGTTTCTGTCCCTTGCTAAAGGGTTGAGTCAGGAAGGGCATCCGGCGTAAAAACCTATGCCAAATCAAACATGCCAATCAGAGTGACAGTCACAGTGGCGACCCCTGAAAAAGGGAAAAAGCCAAAAGGGAAAAAAATAATTCTCTGAAACGCTTGAGACTGGTGTCTATCTCAGCCAACTCTGGGTGAGAGCGGAGTACACCTTGGACAACACTCCAGGCCATCGTAGGGCACAAACATGCTGATGGCTATACAGCTCCTCATTACAAAAGTCATCAGAGGTTCTTTGACATGAACCTCCACCACAGACAGTGAGAGACACGGCTGCGGGAGGGACAGCGTCCTTGGGATCAGTAACCCAGCATCCTACCACCAGGCCACCACTGCCTGGTGTGGTGGTTTAAACAGGGTTGCACTTTTTTCCTGCAGGGTTGATTGTGTGAAATATAATTCTTTTAGAAAAATATAAATAATTCTGAGGATATATGAGGCAATAATAAATTTTAGAAAAAATCAAAACATGATATCATTCTTTAAATCAGCATTGTGGTTTCCCTCATGGGAAAATATTGACCTTGGAGGTTATAGGAGTAATTCTGGTCTGTTCCATCATCGTGTCCGATGCACAGCATGTCTGAAGGAGGGTTCTTCCAGGAATCACGTCTGAGTTCTTGTAAATAGATCCACGAACACAGGAAGTCACGCCAAAGCGAAAGTGAAAGTGAACGGTCTTCTGAGTTGTGCACCGAAAATGCATCGACAGAACAAGCAGCACCTTTCAGCTTCATCCTTCAAGATGCACAACGGTATGTATTCTCTCATCAACACTTTTCATGGATGATGGATTTTAATCGCAATGCTCGTGCAGACTCGGGGTGTTCGCGTGCGGTCGGATGAAGTGACCGCAAGTGTTACGTCACTGCAAGGGCACTGCAACGGCATCCGCAGTACGTCACTGTGTCATGTTAATAAATACGAATAAGTCATTACTGCTGACGTGTCAATTATGATGCTATGTTAATAAGTATCTTATGCTTTATAGCATCTTTTTCTTTCTTGTTTTGGATGTGTTTAATGTTGCAGTCTTGTGGTTTTTTTAATGACCACTGGGGGCGCTGTTACTCCTTTTTCTTTTTTGGGTTTTTTCTTTTTTTTTTCTTTTTTTTCTGTTCTCCAAATAATCTGAGATGGAGGAAAAACAAAGAGACAAAAAAAAAAAAAAAAAAAAACCTTTTTGTTTTTTCTTTAATGGATTTTTAAAATCCATTCCGTTCCAGAAGGCAAGCTCATAAGCCAAAAAGTTTGTTAGATTAAACAATTATTACCATAAGCAATAATAGAAAATCAATTAATCCGTTCCAACCCCCTCCCAAACTCATATAACCTGCACCAAACATGTATATTTGACCTAATATGCTAAATATAAAAATGTAAAAACAATAAATATTTTTTATTATTATTATTATTATTATTATTATTATTATTATTATTATTAATAATAATAATAATAATAATAATAATAATAATAAGAAGAAGAAGAATAAAACAAGAATGAACAATAATTCCAATCATCAACTGCGGCGAAGATGTCATGTGGGCAGGCATGAGGTGGTGTGTAACAAAGAGGAGGAGGAGGAGGAGGAGGAAAATAATTTTGTGCATGTGCACGCTACTAATGCCAGTGAGGAAAGGCTTGTGGAGAGCTCTGACAAAGGTGTTCTTGGAGCAAGGAGAAATACACACTGAAGAATACAAGGCAAATCGGCCTGGAAAAACCATTTCCCCAGCAGAACTCGTAAATCAAAATTTTGCTCTTTGGATGGGATTTTTGGTGGGATCGAAGCTCGTATCATGGAAAATTCATTATAAAAGACAGAGTAAGTCAAAGTACCACTGTCTGTCTGTCTGTCTTCCTTTCAGCTTTTTCCATTTTCCTTGAGAGTCGCCACAGCGAATCATCTGATCCGCACGTTTTATTCGGCAGAGTTTTTTTTTTTTTTTTACGTCGGATGCCCTTCCTGTCACGACCTTTTTTAGCAAGGGACAGAAACACGCTGATGACTTTGCAGCCTACTCTTTACGAAAGGCAGCAATGGCTCTTTTACATGAACCTCTCACCATGGACAGTGAGAGACATGGCCCGCCTTTGATAACCCAGTTGAAGCAATAATTGAAGGAGGCTTTTTTCTGATGTGGAGCTTATTCAGATCAATATGTTGGTATCTCAAATAACAAAGGTGCCCAGACCATACAACATCTCAATTTTAAAATAGTTTTTATTACTCATTCAAAATGTTTTCAAATCTGAATTAAAAGGTGCATTGTGGCCGGTGTGAGTCAGACCAAAATGTTGTTGAAGTGCTGCATGTTATTCACCATTCATTCACACCAAGGACAGCTCGCCATACTACCACAGACCCAAACAGACAATACTCACAGTCACATCTAGGGGCAATTTGGAACGGTCAATTAGCTTAGTATCAGTTTTTGGAATGTGGGAGGAAACTGGAGTACTGGGAGGAAACTCACACGAGTAGTAAATAGTGAGAACATGGACTCCACACAGAAACAGTCGAACAGAGGCCGGGACTCGAACCCAGGACATCCTTGCTTTGAGACAGACATGCCGACCCAAATGTGCCACTCATGCTCTTCCCTACTAATGCCATTTTTGGATCATTCTAGAGTTTCCAGATTTAAAAAAATGCTACATAACATGGATTTTAAGTTTATGACCATGTTATGATTCTGGATGGGTTTTTTATTTTAAAGAGTTAGGTTTTTCCACACCAAAAGCAATTTTATTGACTTTTTGCAAGCAGAGCATCTTCAGTCTTCAGAGCAGGCAGACATTTTCTCCCTAACTTTCTCTGGAAGAGGGAGAGAGGTGGAACATAGATATCAATAGAGACAGGATTCAACCTACTGACAGCAATGTTGGGTGTTAGACCTTTTCACCGTCCATGTTATTGATGCGATTTGATCTCAAATAATAAAAATAAATAAAATGAAGTTATGGCACTTAAACTGTACTAACACACCATGATGGTTGACAGGTGGAGCCATTTACCATCAAGTGTAGCTGATCTAAATAATCAAACAATGGCGCATTCCAATCAAGAAGTAATATTTAACATGTTCTATGTAAATACTGTAGTGGATAAATCGGATCATAGAAGAATACCCAGAATTTGCTGAAGGACTTTCAGCAACCAGAAACAAGAAAAATATTTAAATCAATTGTAAACAACATTGTTACACCAACACCATCACCAACCCTTATAATAAAACCTGTGTTTGTGTGTTTATAATATTTTATATTCTGTTCTCTGATATTTAGCACTTAGAGTATTCGTGATGGTTCTGGGGAAGACCATGAACTATCACAAGCCCTTTTTGAATCAGCTCAGCTCCAAAATAAAGCTACAGGAATGGACCGACATGAACGAATGTGATGTCATCATTGCCTTTGTACCGATTGTGTCTCGAGCTGGAACGGATATTCATGCTGCTCTTGAAAGAATCCCCAGTAAATATATGCATACACAAAGTTACTTTCACAATTGTTCTTTTCTTTTTAACTCTTAACTGTCATATTTATGCACTTCAATACCAATGCTGCCATTTAGTGTTTTTTGGGGTTTTAGTGGCTTGCAAACAAAACATATGAAATTATCACGTGTAAATACATAACTTGCCCGCCATATACCGATAGCAGAATGAACATTCACAGAGTCTTTAGATTTTCTGCCATCAAATGTACAGGGAAGTCAAACAACCTCCACAGTGATAACCCCCCCCCCCCCCTCTCTCTCCGCAGAACATCCGAAAATCATTTTGGTGGCTCTCCACCACACATTTGATCCTCATTTAATTACTCCAGACAGCAGACACTCTGTCAACAGGCAGGACATTTTTGCTGTTGACTGTCTCTATCACGAAGACCAGGGGTTTCTGGTTTCAAAAGTCAATGACGAGGCCATAGAAAGAGTATTTCAGCATTTAGGAGGAGTAACACCATCACCTCAGGTAAAATTTGAAAACCAACAATCATACAGGAAACTGATATTCTGATGTGTAAACAACATCATTTCTGTTTTTTTCTTGCAGGTCCAAGTCAGCTGGGAACTGATTGCTTGGATATGTGTTGTGCTGAGCTTCTTCTTTCTTTATTTCGTTTGGTTGGAAGTGTACGGCTTCTTTACTTTGCTCGTCTGTGAGATATTTTTGATCTTTGTCATTGTTCTCACTCTGGATTACTTCAGTCTTGCCGAGTGGAGGCTTTTGGTTGTGACAGGTGTAAACATTGTGCTCACTTTAATAGCGTCCATGACAAATCAGCAGGATGTGGAGACCTTCACTGAGATCCCTGAGATCCCTGCCAATTAGTTCCAATGGACTTCTGGCTGCCTTCACAAGATTTGGGGATTATTTTTCCTAAATTATACAAAGTTTACTTTGCTGTAATTTAAAGAAATTACATACAAATAACCAGAACAAATGTTTTTGTGAAAAAAAAACAACAACATCAAAGTATATACAGTATTGTATCTTGGGTGAGAATGATAACTAAAAAAGGAAATTGATCTGATTATGCAGCAAAACCAAAATAAATCTCTAATGTCACTGAAGAGGCTCAAAATGAGATGATCTACCATCATGTGTATTGTTCATAATAAACACTTATATCTTAATTAAATAATAAACTTTGTGCATGGTGAACTAAAATATGTTAATCCGTGATTTTGTTCAAAGTTGGATTTTAAAAAAGTTTATCAAAATGAATAGTTTTGATATTCATTTATATATATATATATATATATATATATATATATATATATATATATATATATATATATATATATATCTTTAAAAGACAATAAAAAGGCAAATCACAGATGCAAAACTCATTAATTTATTAATTCATTTTCTAATCCACTTAATCCCAATTAGGGTCATAGGGAGGCCAGCGGCCATCTCAACTGACTCAGATTGAGGGCGGGTTACAACCTAAACAGCTCGCAAGTCCATTGTAGAGCACACATACGCGCGCGCGCGCACACACACACACACACACACACACACACACACACCGAGGAAAGATATGGAACAGATAATAAGCCCACTGTGCTTGTTTTTGGACTGTGGGAGGAAACCAGAGTACCCGGAGGAAACCCGTACAAACAGCTTGAAAAGATGCAAACTTCAGATAGAAATGCCCAAATCAGGAAATCGAACCCGGGACCTTCTTACTGTGAGGTGAATGTGCTACTAACTACACCACCATGACAGAAATGTAAAATTGATCATTTTAAATCAGTGTGATCAGTGTGCACCCTGTCTTCATACGGGGTCGATTGAGCTAGGCTTCAGCCTCCCAGCGACCCTATTAGGATAAACAGGTTTGGAAAATGGATGACTGAATGCTTCAGGATTGCAGGATTGTTAATTAGACTTAAATTGCAGAGTTAACATCAATGTGTTCGTCTCCGATTTCAGAAGGCAACCCAATTAGAGTCCAGTTGTTTTTGAGTCAGACACTCCAGCGTGATAAGAAACTATGATAAGAAACTTCTGCAAAACAGACACCAGAGCAAAGCTGTTATTTACAACCACAGTAGATACGGAAGGAATGTGGACAGACACACCCACCAACCCGTCTGGAATGGAGATAAAATCTGCAAATCAACAACACCGGCAGTTTCTTTATTGCAATTAAGTACAATGAAAGATTACATACAGATAGTTTTTAATTATTTACTGAATTAGAAGAAGAAGAAAAGAGAAAGACATTTGTTTCTCTACTTCCTATTTGAAGAGCTTTGTTGAAATTCATTGAAATCATTAATGCATTTAAATACACTGATCAGCCATAACATTAACACCACCTGACTGTCCTTCCCCATGCATTCCTTTCCATCATATCCAGTCTGTGTGTGGTATGAGTCTGGCAATGAGTTGCCCTTTACCTTGTCTGGCTTCAACTAAAGAATTACATTCCATTAATTATATACGTGATCAGAACTGAAACTAAACTGACACTCATAACCTTTTAAAAGCTCCTTGAAAAAAGACACAAAACTCAAGGCCTTCTGTTCTCCTGTTACGTACATAAAGTATATATTGGCCATAAACTGTACGGGGTTAAGAACAGTACCGCACTTTACAAGACGTGCCAGAGTCATCTCTGTCTTTTAAGGAGGTTCAGGTGGTTTAACATGTTGGACGCGACTCAGGGTGTTCTATGAGTCCGTTGTGGCCAGAGCTGTCCTCTATGCTGTTGCATGCTGAGGCAACAGGCTGACACCGAACGAACTCATCCATAAAGCCAATAATGTTGTGGGGATGGAACTGGACTCTGAGAATGTTGTCCAGAATAAAGACGATAGTGAACAAAACCTCCGACCCGCTTCGTAACCTGCTGATCAGTCACAGGAGCCGTTCAATGAGGTACTGATGCCACCGAAATGTACCGCCGAACCACACAGGAAATCATTTGTACCTGTGAACATTAAACTGTACAAAACCCGTCCATACAGAACCAACATCCACTGTTATACATTTATATTCTACTGTTTATTATATTAATATAACCCTACATATCCTTCACTGACTCCAGTCATTCTCCACCTGTTTATATATACATCACTCACTTTTTAGACTTTAAATATCTTTATATGTGTAGAATTTATATATGTGTGTATATATATATATATGTGTGTGTGTGTGTGTGTGTGTGTGTGTGTGTGTGTGTGTGTGTGTGTGTGTGTGTGTGTGTAATTTTTCTAATAATTATCGAGACTTTGTCTTTATCGCATTCATACTTTGCATGGAGTAGCTGTGTGCTGACAATTTCCTCAGGGATCACGAATGTGTTCTGATACTGGTTCTGGTCCTATTCTTGAATGAAAGATCACTGTGTTTAAACTCAGATTGCAGGGACAGGCGCATGCTGATAACATTCTTGACTCGGGTTTTGTTAAACATTCACACCTCACTTCACTGTGGTATTTTTAATGTAATAGCCCTGAGAGTGAAAGCAAAAGTTCCAGGACAAACTTTTCTCTCAGTGGCCCAACAGATGAACTCCAGATCAGATACCGCAGCTGAACTCTGACTTCAGAATGGCTGTCGAAGGTCTGTGTTCTCAATCAAATACTACTGCATGATGCCACGTATTATTCTAATGATTGTGGTTAATTGTTTACTCTGTAAATGTAACTTTGGGAATCTTTTTTCTTGTTTTCCAGAATTTTTATCATTAATCAGAATCTATGTTATGATCTTTGGAAACACCTTTGGTGCCCATAATGCCTTTATGGAACAGATAATTTCACCAAAACTTCATAAAGTGGATTCGGTGGGAAAGAGTGATGTCATCTTCGCTTTTGTCTCAGTCGTATCTCGAGTTGGTACAGACCTTTCATCTGCAATGAAGAAAATTCCTAGTAGGTATCAACAACTGTATTTTTAAGGTATTTACAGAAAAAGGGGAAATTATCATTAAGTATAAATGTGATGATAGAATAAGGGAGCAGTGTTGGCCTCGTGGTCAGTTGCTGGATTACTCATCCCAAAATTGGGGGTTCCAGCCCCACTATCACCGGGATGTCAATGCTGTCCCCCCAGTGCAGCTAACTGGGTTATCAAAGTCCAGCCATGTCTCTCACCATCTGTGGTGGAGATTCATGTAAAAGAACTATTGCTGATGTTCATCAAGAGGATGAAGAGTGTGTTTCTGCCCTGCGATGGCTGTCCAGGGAGTACTCTGTCCCAAGTATGTACCAGTTACTAAAAGTATGAATGTATCTTCATTGGGATGGTCTGACGAGCAGTTCAGGGTGTACCCTGCCCTCACCCAAAGTCAGCTGAGATGGACACCAGCCTCCCCATGACCCAAACTAGGATTAAGAAAATGAATGATTATAGAATTATTTATAATTAAAATGTAATAAAATGTAGACAGTACTACGACAACTTCAAATAACATTAACAATACTATTAATAATAAAAACACCATTCGCAAAAGAAGATTTCACCAGAAGAAGCCTGGAAAATGTTGTCATTGTTGATGTTGTTGTTGTTGTTGTTGTTGTTGCTTCTGCTGCTGCACTCTGTTAATAATCTAAACTAGTTATAACAAACCATAGGGCAGTGGTGGTCTAGTGGTATAGGGCGCTGGATCATTGATCCAAAGGTTGGGGGTTCGAGTCCCATTCTCCACAAGGTTGTCACTGTCCCCCTCAGTGCAGCTAACTGGGTTATCAAAGGCGGGCCATGTCTGTCACTGTCTCTGGTGAGAGGTTGATGTAAAAGAACCATTGCTTGTCAGTGTGTTTCTGTCCCTTGCTAAAAAGGGTTGTGACAGGAAGGGCATCCGACATAAAAACCTCTGCCAAATCAAACATGCCAATCAGAAGATTCGCTGTGGCGACTCCCGAGGAAAAGGGAAAAAGCCGAAAGGAAGACAGACAGTTATAGCAAAGCATGATTATTTTTGAATAAATTAAAAATTTTAAAAATTTGCTTTCTGAAAAAATCCCAGTCATCAACAAAACATGTCTGAGATAGCAAACCGATATTTATATCTTTCTCACATCAAGAAATTATTGATCATTACACATATGACACACAATCACCATCCATTTGTTGAGATTTACTTAGTTGCTGGTCAGGCCACCTGAGTCCATATTGTCATTATATTGTCGGATTTTATCACGTTACCATGGAGACCAATAACACACTGAGCAGTCAGCATTCATTCATTCATTCATTTTCTGAACTGTTTAATCCTAATTAGGGTCGTGGGGAGGCTGGCACCCATCTCAGCCGAGTCTGGGCAAGGTCGGCGTACACTCTGGACAGTTCGCCGGGCCATCACAGGCCCCCAACCAGTATCCAATAAAGAAATGTGAAAAATAGTTAAAAAAAAAAAAAAAAAGAGGAACAATCACCTGGAATAACCTTCAAAAGCATGGATAAATTATTAACTCAATTATTTCACTTTCTCTCTCTCTCTCTCTCTCTTGCTCTCTCTCTCTCTCTGACTCTCTCTTTCTCTCTCTTGCTCTCTCTCTCTCTCTCTGACTCTCTCTCTCTCTCTCTCTTGCTCTCTCTCTCTTTCTCTCTCTCTCTCTCTCTCTCTCTCTCTCTCTCTTGGTCTCTCTCTCTCTCTCTCTCTCTCTCTCTTGCTCTCTCTCTCTCTCTCTCTCTCTCTCTCTCTCTCTTCCTCAGGTGATAAGGAAGTGGTTCTTGTGGTGCTCCACCCAACATTTGATCGGGATTACGTTGCTCCAGACAGCAGATTACTTGTAAAACAAAGCCGAGTGTTTCCTGTTGATTGTCTGTTTAACGAAGACGAAGGTCTGTTCAACTGCCCATTGAACAGTGATGCAATCAGAGCCGTGGAGAATCACCTGAGAATCGATGTGCCTGAAATGAGTACCTGCATTATGGTAAGGAAAATAGAACCTATTTATTCTTTTGCCGAACTGCTTAAACTAGGCTCGTGAGGAGACTGGAGCCTGTTTCAGCCAACACTGAGCGAGGGCGGGGTATACCCTGAACAATCTGCCAGACCATTACAAGGCCAACACAAAACTATTCACACCCACACTCACACCAAGGGGTGGTCTGAAGCAGCCAAATTGTGAACCTAATGTGCATGTCATTGGCCTGTGAGAGGAAACTGGAGAACCCAGAGGAAACCCACACAAGCACAGAAAGACCATGCACACTCCACCCTGAAACACAGAACCGTCTTGCTGTGAGACGAACGAGTTAAACGTTAAACTGTCGTGCCGCTCTCACCTCAGATTTTATTCAGGCTGCACTGTATATCTCATAGTAAAAAAAAAACAAAAAACATTTCCAGTTCAGTTGCTCAGGGATTTCATTTTGTTTTATTTCATGCTGTAATATGAAAGTAATGCACACTGAGGCTTTACTGATTATGTTTTGATTCAAGCATTATTCACTCAGAATAACGAGCAATTATTGAAGAGGCAAAGTACGGTCTAAAGAATTATTAGGTGAAAGGCTTCGAATAATATTCATTCATTCATTCATTCATTCATCGTCTTCCTCGTCTTCCGGGGTCTGGTCGTGGGGGGCAGCAACCTAAGCAAAGAGGTCCAAATGTCCCTCTCCCCAGTCCATTTCTCCAGCTCTTCCAAGGGGGACACCGAGGCGTTCCCAGACAAGCCAAGAGACATAGTCCCTCCAGCGTGTTCTAGGTCGACCCCGGGGGTCTTTTTCTGGCCGGACATGCCCGAAACACCCCACTAGGGAGGCATTCGGGAGGCATTCTAACCAGATGCCCGAGCCACCTCACCTGGTCCCTCTCAAGCAGCAGATCTACTCCGAGCTCGCCCTGGATGGTAGAACTTCTCACCTTGTCTCTAAGGGCCCCTCCACTCAGCGAAGGAAGCTCATTTCAGCCGCTTGTATCCTCAACCTTGTAGCTACCCAAAGCTCGTGACCACAGGTGAGGGTTGGAACGTAGATCGACTGGTAAATTGAGAGCTTTGTCTTGCCGCTCAGCTCCTTTTTCACCATGACGGACCGGTACAGGTTCCGTTTAACAGCTGAGGCTGCAGCGATCTGTCTGTCAATCTCCCGCTCCATCCTTACCTCACTCGTGAACAAGACCCCAAG
This sequence comes from Plotosus lineatus, assembly GCA_024760905.1. Taxonomy (NCBI): domain Eukaryota; kingdom Metazoa; phylum Chordata; class Actinopteri; order Siluriformes; family Plotosidae; genus Plotosus; species Plotosus lineatus. Next base: position 31,112,619 of record CM045748.1, read on the forward strand.
ATCCATAAACTAATCCACTTGGGGCAGGACCTCATTCCCCACCTGGAAGGTGCATTCCACCCTTGTCCGACTGAGAACCATGTCCTTGGAATCGGAGGTGTTGATTTTCATCCCGGCTGCCTCGCACTTGACTGCGAATCGCTCCAATGAGAGCTGGAGGTCCTGGCCTGAAGAAACCAAAAGGACAACGTCATCCGCGAAAAGCAGAGACGAGATCCGATGGCCACTAAACCAGAAGCCAACTACGCTTCGGCTGCACCTAGAAATTCTGTCCATAAAAATTATGAACAGAATCGGTTACATAGGATATCCTTGGTGGACTCCAGCCCTCACCAGAAACAAATTTGGCAAATATTCTTTTTATAATTATACACATCACACAATAAATGAATTCTAACTGTTTTATTATTCATTCAAAATATTTTCTAAATAGACCATCCAGTCAGTATCTGATGGCAACAGTATAATCATTCAGTTATCCCATGGTAATGATGCAATGCTAAGAATTATTTCATGGCTTTCCACCAATCAGAAGCTATAAAATCTCTTAAATAATTGATAACAGTGGCCCAAGACCACGCCTTTTTCTGTGTAGTATATACTGTATACTGTGGATGTAAATGTTTACTACATGGGAATGGCACGATCTGATTGGTCCGGTATCAGAGAATTTAAAGAAATTATTTCAAGTGGACAATGTTTGAATCAAAATGACAGATACTCACTTGGAAAGGTAGCTTCATCATCATCATCATCATCACCATCATCATCATCATGCCTTCAAATGGGAAAATAAACCATGAAAATTTTGTTTTAATTATACTGGTTCATTCATTTATTTATTCATTTCCTGAACTGGTTTATCCTAAGTAGTCTCATGGGGAGACAATCCCATCACAGCTGAATCTGTGCGAGGGCAGAGTACACCCTGGACAGCTCGCCAGACAATCGCAGCAGAGCTATTTTAACCCGACAGTTTATTTTATGACTCTATTTGTAAATAAACACTCTTTGATTTTCTGGTCAATAATAATAATAATAATAATTTAATAATTATAATAATGTTTTGAGTCAAATTCAATGCAGAATAATTATGATGTGACCTTATTTTTTTTTTCCAGAAGAAACCACGAAATCGAAAGTGGGTGATAAGTGCTGTGGTTGTTTCATGTTTGCTTATCCTTATAATTGTACTTGCATTTACGCTTGGCTGAAGCTATTGTCCTTCCCTTGTTGAATTTAATAAAGATCACTGGATAAATGTTTTGGTTTGTGGTTCAAAATGTAGTACAGAGTGCATGATGGGTAATGCTTGTGTTTGTGATAGAGGTAAAGCTATTATATAATGATTATGAAATAATGACGCTCCTGACCTCACTGAAGTATCTCAAATGTTCTTGTGATTTAAATGACTTTCTGATTTAGAAGTCAAACAAACTACAATATAGTTTTTGTTGTTATTGTTGTTGTTGTTTGCTTTTTTTTTTTTTTTTTTACATGATTTTGCTTGTTTTGTAGTATAATGATGTTGATTCAAACTGAAAAATAAAAACAATGAAGGAAAATTAAGTCTTCTCATCGGTTCGATAATATAATATGTTTTTTGTAATATACTCATTCACATATTGTGCATGTATAGTCTCGACGGTTATTTCTGGTTTTTCTACAATCCACTGTAAAATCTGCATCTTATCCGTCTTACCTAGCCACACCTTTTTTACTCACTTCACAACCATTTCATCTTCACTGAGCGTGACACTCATGGGCAAAAAACTGGCACACCTTCACCTTTTTATATTTTCTCTATCTTTGCCAAAAAAGCCCAAATGAAGTGACCAGAAAGACCACCTGCATGTTTTACATTTACAGCAGACGCTGTTATCAACATGCAGAAGCTTTAAAGTCTCTATCAGTGAATTTATTCTTAAACGGGTTTGTTAGAACACAGACTAAGTAGAACATCAGTCAAACTCGATGGTAGGTGTTGTGTGTGTGTGTGTGTGTGTGTGTGGGGGGGGGGGGGGGGGGTGTTTGTATACAGCATTTGTATACAGCAGAGTAAACTAACTACTATCTGTCTTCCTTTTGGCTTTTTCCCTTTTACTCGGGAGTCGCCACAGTGAATCATCTGATTGGCACGTTTGATTTGGCAGAGGTTTTTAGGTCGGATGCCCTTCCTGTCACGACCCTTTTTAGCAAGGGACAGAAACACGCTGATGACTTTGCAGCTCCTCTTTATGAAAGTCAGCAATGGTTCTTTTACATCAACCTCTCATCATAGACAGTGACAGACATGGCCCGCCTTTGATAACCCAGTTAGCCGCACTGGGGGGACAGTGACAACCTTGTCAAGGGTGGGACTTGAACCCCCAACCTGTGGATCAGCGATTCAGCGCCCTTTACCACTAGACCACCACTTCCCCTTCTTACTGCTACGTAACTACGTTCTGCTGAAAAAGATAAGTTTTTAGCCTTCATTTGAAGACACCCAATGACTGAGCTGTCCGGATGTCCAGAGTATGCACTGTATGTTCATTCCATTCCATTCCATTCACCTTGGAGCCAGATGAATTTTTCCATTGTCGCTTTGTAGAGCGAGGGATCAGTCTCGCAGTGCTCAAGGATCTGAGAGAACGCTGTGCAGTGCGAGGTGTGATAGATGCTTTTGAGGTAGGAAGGTACAACTCCATTTTTGTCTTTGAAGACAAGCATTAGTGTTTTAAATTGAATACGAGCAGCTACAGGAAGCCAGTGGGAAGATTACTGCTGCATTCTGGATATTTTTTGGGCTTTGAACTAGTCTGTCACCATCCACTGCACTTAATGTTGTTTCAGCTGATCCGTCATCTGCCATGACATGTAGCTCGTTGCTGGAATACTCAATATTCCTTACCATCGACGTATTGCCTTACTACATAGTGACTGCCGCCTGTTTTAAAAGACTGAAGAGTAGAGAACATAGCTAAACATGATGGTGTCTTTCCCCGGTAGTGTTCACTCCCAGGCTCCTCGGAGAGCATGTGATTCCTACTCTGATTAAGCGGCTGAATCCTTTGTCTCTACATGTAATCATCTTTCACTTTCCTTGATATTTGGTGTCAGTAAAGTAAATTAAATAAAGTCGCAAATAAAGTTGTAAAGCAGTGCTAGATAAGCAGCCAGCGGTACAGGAAGCTACAGGACGCCATTGGAGGACATGTAATATTGGGGTAGTGTGGGATAACGAGGTAACTGTAGTCCAGTTCAGATATGACCGAGGGCTGAACAAGCATTTCAGGTGCACTTGAGGTGCTCAGAAAAGGACAAATTCTTGTAAAAGAAAACTCAACATGACCACAACATCTAGCAACATGAGAGCAAGGGGACGGATACCCCAAGGTCGACTGCAGTGACCGTTTGTAACCTTCTTTTAATACAAAAATATCTCTATACTTATGCTTTCATGGGTGCCATGGAGGCTCAGGCTGTAAAGTTCATTTTTTGGTGGGTTCCAAATTTTCCCAAGCAACCCATGGTGGTCTAGTGGTATAGGGTGCTGGATAGCTGATCCTAAGGTTGGGGGTTCAAGTCCCACTGTCCACAAGGTTGTCACCTTGATAGACGTAATAACCCACTAAACGACATGTATCCTGTGTTTTTGTTTGTTTGTGAAACGGAAATAAGTTTAACATCGATGAAGCAATGCCATCAATCAACATGGAAACGAGTTGAACAGGAACATTTGCATTTCACAGCCATGTGAGATTTAACTTGTAGTTTCAACCTCTGAAGCAGTTCCGTCCAGTGTTACGATGACAGTAATGTCTTTGGATATGCAGACAACTATTTAAAATAGTTGAATCACTGCCTGCAGAGTAAAAAAAATACTATTTCACTTCTGCTCCCAATGCCGCCACTTTACCTGCGACCGGTAGAGTTGAGCCTCAAATGTAAATGGAGCTGAGACACGCCAGACCCACAGTATCATACCCACAATAGCACACAAATACGAACTCAAACAGTCATTCGATTTTTTGTCTTCTACTGAGCAAAAACAAAAGCACCCGGACAATCTTTTCTGTTACTAACCCAACTGGTTAACTCTGCTGAGTTCTGACTTCCAAATGCCTCGAGGTAGGTAAACCTAATAAAATACTCCCATCTGATTTCATATGATATAGAACTGAGATTGTCTCTTTGATCAACAATGAGCGCTGCGCAATGATGAACCACAGCTGGAAAGAAGCTGGAGAGAAGACCACCCTGAGGTAGAGTCCTGCTGTAACCCTTGAAAATGGTTTTGAAAATATAACCTGTAAATATGAATTTTATTTGATAGTTACCCTAGGCAACTACCCATTTCCTAGATCGGAATGAGTACATCAGAGGGACAGCACATGTAAGACGTTTTGGAGACAAAGTCAGAGAGGCTAGATTGAGATGGTTTGGACATGTACAGAGGAGGGATAGTGAGTATATTGGTAATAGGATGCTGCGGCTGGAACTACCAGGCAAAAGGCCTAGAGGAAGACCAAAGAGACGATTCATGGATGTGGTGAAGGAGGACATGAAGGTCGTTGGTGTAAGAGAAGAAGATGCAAAGGACAGGGTGAGATGGAGGCAGATGATTCGCTGTGGTGACCCCTGAAGGGAACAGCCGAAAGGAAAAGAAGAAGAAGAAGACCCTGAAATTAATAAGAGAAAGAAAGCATTATTAAATCAGGTTTGTGTGTCTGTGTGTGTGTGTGTGTGTGTGTGTGTGTGTGTGTGTGTGTGTGTGTGTGTGTGTGTGTGTGTGTGTGTACGTGCGTGTGTAACTCTTCAAATTTCCCATCACAGACAATGAGTATAAACAGATTAGTGTGGACCAAGTGATGATCTGCATATTTTTGTATTATTAATCCCAGAAAGAGAAATGAGGCCTGACATCACCCATCTTTTACAGCAATGGTATCCCCGGAGGAAAGGTGTTGGATCAGTAAGGTTGGCGGTTCAACCCCATTGTCAACGGCTGTCACCCCAACCCCGAAGTAACTGGGTTATCAAAGACCGGGCATGTCTCTTACTGTCTTTAGTGAGAGGTTCATGTAAAAGAACCATTGCTGTCTTTCGACAAGACGAGCTGCAGAGACGTCAGCATTTTTCTGCCTTGGGATGGCCAGCCATACACAGTGTACTCTACCCTCGTCCAGTCTAGGCTGAGATGAGCACCAGCATCCCTGTGACCCTAATTAGGATTAAGTGGTTCAGAAAATGAATGAATGAATGAATTTTAAAACCTCGTACATTCATCATCTTCCTCTTAATCCGGGGTCGGGTCGCATCGCAGCAGTCTAACCAATGAGGTCCAGATGCCCGTCTCCCGAAGCCACTTCATCCAGATCTTCTGAGGGAGCACCATGGGGTTCCCAGACCGACCAAGACACATAATCCCTCCACCATGTTTTGGGTCGACCCCAGTGTCTCTTCTCATTCAGACCTGCCCCAAACACCACACCAGGGAGATGTTTGGAGGACATTCTAACCAGATGCCCAAACCACTGCAACTCACTCCTCTTGTTGAGGAGGCACATCAGTTCTACTCCAAGCTCCTCTCAGATGGATGAGCTTCTCACCCTATCTTTAAGGGAGAGCTCTGCCAGCTGGTGAAGGAAGCTCATTTCAGCCGCTTGTATCCACGATCTTGTTCTTTCCATCACCATCCAAAGCTCATGACCATAGGTCAGGGTTGGAACGTAGATCAACTGGTAAGTTGAGAGCTTTGCCTTGCAGTTCAGCTCCATCTTCACCATGACGGACCGCTACAAAATCCATTTCACAGCAGAGGCTGCAGCGATTCGCCTGTTCGCTCCAACCTTCCCTCACTCATCAACAAGACCCAGAGATACTTGAACTCCTCTACTTGGGGAACGATCTCATTCCAGACCCAAAGGGGGCATTCCACACTTTTTCAGCCTCAGACTTGGCGGTGCTGATTCATAACAATTCAGGGGCTCATTCACTGCAGGAAGTTCAAATTTACTGAGACCTTTTACTCTTTATCTGATCTGCAACCCAGAAATGTCTAATACCTCCAAGCATGGTGGCTACCTAGTGTTGCATTCCTGGGTTCAAGTCCTGTGTTTGGTGAAGGCTTTTCTGTCTGGTTTCTATTTTCTCTCAGTGCTCTCATGGGGTTTCTCTGAGTGATTTGCTTTTCTCCAACATTCACATGTACATTAGGCTAATGGGCTGTTCCAAATTTCCCCTAGGCGAGTGTGTGTGTGTGTGTGTGTGTGTGTGTGTGTGTGTGTGTGTGTGTGTGTGTGTGTGTGTGTGTGTGTGTGATGTTCCAGCTGTTCAGGGTGTACCTCACCTTCACCCACAGCTAGCTAAGACAGGCTCCAGCCTGGCAGGTCCCTAATAGAAGTAAGCGGATTGGCCACTGAATGTCTATGAATCTCTCCAGGCATCGTTCCACTATTTAATACTTTTAAAATAAAAGTCCTTGGAAACAAACTTAACCTCACTTTGCACATCCACACACTGGAAGTGCACAGGCTGCCTTTCCTCACTATGGCTTATACAGACTGCAGTAGGATCAGAAATCATAAAGGCTCTACCGCCCCCTGCTGCTCAAACACTGCATTGGATTAAAATGATGTTTTCAGCAGAAATCCAGTCTGAGAATAGAAAGTAAAAGTAAAAGTAAAAGAGAAGCTGCAGGGTGACTGTGGTGCATTCGAGTACAGTTCTGTTCACAGGCTGAAGATCCACTCGGTGCTGAGATCCGACTTCAGAATGACTCGAGGTGGGCTCAGATTCTTATAAAAAAGATTACTGCAGCCTATTTTTGTCAGGAATAAAAGCATCTTGGTAGTTTGTTTCTTTTTTTCTTAAGATAACGGGCTCATGATGTCGTTTCCCCGGATACGAAATATTAATTGTTAAAGGATATACTTCATATAAAATATACTTGTTTTTCTGTGATATTGAGTTATCGTTGTGAATTTTTGGATAAAACAGATGCTGCTTTGCAGTGATTACGAGTTCTTGGTGTGTGTGTGTGTGTGTGTGTGTGTGTGCGCGTGCGTGCGTGTGTGTGTGTGTGTGTGTGTGTGTGTGTGTGTGTGTGTGTGTGTGTGTGTGTGTGTGCATCTGTGTGTGTGTGTGTGTGTGTGTTTGTGTGTGGGTGCATCTGTGTGTGTGTGTGTGTGTGTGTGTTTGTGTGTGTGTGTGTGCATCTGTGTGTGTGTGTGTGTGTGTGCATCTGTGTGTGTGTGTGTTTGTGTGTGTGTGTGTGTGTGTGTGTGTGCGGGTGGGTGCATCTGTGTGTGTGTGTGTGTGTGTGTGTGTGTGCATCTGTGTGTGTGTGTGTGTTTGTGTGTGTGTGTTTGTGTGTGTGTGTGTGTGTGTGTGTGTGTGTGTGCATCTGTGTGTGTGTGTGTTTGTGTGTGTGTGTGTGTGTGTGTGTGTGTGTGTGTGTGGGTGTGTGTGTGTGTGGGTGCATCTGTGTGTGTGTGTGTGTGTGTGTGTGTGTGTGTGTGTGTGTGGGTGGGTGGGTGCATCTGTGTGTGTGTGGGTGGGTGGGTGGGTGCATCTGTGTGTGTGTGTGTGTGTGTGTGTGTGTGTGTGTGTGTGTGGGTGGGTGGGTGCATCTGTGTGTGTGTGGGTGGGTGGGTGCATCTGTGTGTGTGTGGGGGTGTGTGTGTGTGTGGGTGGGTGCATCTGTGTGTGTGTGTGTGTGTGTGTGTGTGTGTGTGTGGGTGGGTGCATCTGTGTGTGTGTGTGTGTGTGTGTGTGTGTGTGTGTGTGTGTGTGTGTGTGTGGGTGTGTGTGTGGGTGGGTGAATCTGTGTGTGTGTGTGTGTGTGTGTTTGTGTGTGTGGTTTTTTTTTGTTGTTGTTAATAATATCATTTAACACTCATTTTCCGAACCATTGAATCCGGTTTGGGTTGCAGGAAGAGGGGCATCTAAGCCGACACTGGGTGAAGGCAGGGCACACCCTGAACATGTCACCAGTCCATTGCAGGGCCACTACACACACAAAACCATTTACAATCAATCTCACACCTAGGGGCAATTTAGAACATAGAATTGGACCGGCCTGGAGGAAACCCACACAACAAAGGGATAAAACATGCAACCTTCAGCCAGAAACACACAAGCCCGGGACTCGAACCTTTTTATCTGAGGCTGAAATGTGAACCAAAAAGAAAATGAAGTTTGATCATTTCAGGATCTAAAAAAAAAGCAAGTTATCATGAGAAATATACATTACCGGAGATCTCAGAGAACTGAGAGAGACATTTAAAATACATTTCCACTTCTGGCTTCCAGTGAAATTGTTCTGATTCTGGTTGAGTATTTACTGCACTGAGATTTTACAAACATTATCGTATGCATTTGAGCAGCAACATTCATTCATCGTTGTTTTTACACAGCAATTAATAATGTAAAGCATTGTCCCCCTTATGGTTCAGTCTTTCCAGAAATTATCAGATATTTGGTCATGGTCCTTGGGAACACCATGGACTCCCACAAGACCTTCTTGGATCGGCTGACAATTTCGACGAAACTTCGTGAAGTGAATTCGGTGAAAGATAGTGATGTCATTATTGCTTTCGTCCCAATTACGTCTCGAGCTGGCACAGACATTGCCGCCGGATTGGAGAGGATTCCTGGTAAGTAGAAATAAGTCTATTTTACTACAGAACGTTCTTAATTTTAACTTTAATACTGTAATGAATAGTTTTATTATATATTTTAATTTTAATATTTGTAGAAATTTTGTTTTTTTCTCATAATCCAATCACTCTCTCTCGCTCTGATTCACTCACTCATTTAGTAGACCGGTCGGTCCTATCTCAGCCTATAGTCATGAATCTCATCTGACTCTGGGAGAAAATAGGGTACACCCTCAACAACTCGTTAGACCACTGTAGGGCAAACGCAAGCACAGGGAAAACATCTAAATTCCACACAGAAATTACTTTGCTGAATCCAGCACTCAAACATGCAGCTTTTTCCTGTGAGGCAGACATGCGAACCGGCATGCCACCATGCTGCCCTGATCACAATGCAATAAAAAAGAGAGAAGATTGATGTGTTGATTCATGTGATTCCATTACTGAGCAGAAAAAAAGCTGCTTTAGTGGGTTTCGTCTGGGTACCCTGGTTTCCTCCCAAAGTTCGAAGACATGCACATGAGGCTATTTGGCTGTTCTAAATTGCCAGTGAGTGTGATTTGTTTTGTGTGTTGTCCCTGCAATGAAGTGGTGACCGGCTCAGCCCTGCTTTTCACAAATTTGGCTGAGATAGGACCTGTCATCTTGCATTTATAGAAGGTGGGGGGGGGGGGAACAGTTAAACATGGCAAAAAAAAAAAAAATTCACCTAATTAAAAAGGTGTTAATCAGCTTAGAGTGTCAGGAGTCATCACCTGATTCAGACACACTGTTTATTGTCATACACACCCATACACACCCACACACACCCATACACACCCACACACACACCCATACACACCCATACACACCCACACACACCCATACACACCCACACACACACCCATACACACCCATACACACCCACACACACCCATACACACCCACACACACACACCCATACACACCCATACACATCTATACACATCCAATCAAACCCACTCACACCCATACACACCCTCACACACCTATACACACCCATATACATCTATACACACACATATACACATAAACACCCATATACACCTATACACATACATACACACTCACATACACCCACATACACAAAGACACCCACACACACCAATACACACCCATACACACCCATACACACCCATACACACCCTCACACACCTATACACACCATATACATCTATACACACACACACACATATACACATAAACACCCATACACACCTATACACATACATACACACTCACATACACCCACATACACAAAGACACCCACACACACCAATACACACCCATACACACCTATACACACCCATACACACCCTCACACACCTATACACACCATATACATCTACACACACACACATATACACATAAACACCCATACACACCTATACACATACATACACACTCACATACACCCACATACACAAAGACACCCATACACACCCATACACACCCTCACACACCTATACACACCCATATACATCTATACACACACACACACACACATATACACATAAACACCCATACACACCTATACACATACATACACACTCACATACACCCACATACACAAAGACACCCACACACACCAATACACACCCATACACACCCATACACACCCATACACATACACATAAACACCCATACATACCTATACACACATACACACCCATACACACCCATCGACACACATACACATACACACCCATACACACCCACCCATACACACCTATACACACATACACGCACATACACACCCACACACCCACAGAAACCCATACACATCCAAACACATCCATACACACATCCATACACACCTATACACATACATACACACTCACATACACCCACATACCCATGCACACCCATGCACACCCAGACATATCCATATACACCCACTCAAACACACACACACACACACACACACACACACACACACACACACACACACCCATACACACCCACACACACCCATACACACCCATACACACCCACACACACCCATACACACCCACACACACACACACACCCATACACACCCATACACATCTATACACATCCAATCAAACCCACTCACACCCATACACACCCTCACACACCTATACACACCCATATACATCTATACACACACATATACACATAAACACCCATATACACCTATACACATACACCCACATACACAAAGACACCCACACACACCAATACACACCCATACACACCCATACACACCCATACACACCCTCACACACCTATACACACCCATATACATCTATACACACACACACACATATACACATAAACACCCATACACACCTATACACATGCATACACACTCACATACACCCACATACACAAAGACACCCACACACACCAATACACACCCATACACACCCATACACACCCATACACACCCTCACACATACACATAAACACCCATACACACCTATACACACATACACACCCATACACACCCATACACACCCATCGACACACATACACATACACACCCATACACACCCACCCATACACACCTATACACACATACACGCACATACACACCCACACACCCACAGAAACCCATACACACCCAAACACATCCATACACACATCCATACACACCTATACACATACATACACACTCACATACACCCACATACCCATGCACACCCATGCACACCCAGACATATCCATATACACCCACTCAAACACACACACACACACACACACACACACACACACACACACACACACACACACACACACACACACACACACACACACACACACAAGTCTTGTTTCTTGTTGTAAATAAAAAGGATCTTAGGTCCTGCATAAAATGTGTCATTTATTAACTTAAGTTCTCTCTCTTTATCTCTCTATCTGTCTCCTGTCTCTTTATCTCTCTATCTTTCTCTTTATCTCTCACACTCTCTCTCTCATTATCTCTCTATTTATCTCTCTATCTCTATCTCTGTCTCTTTATCTCTCTTTATCTCTCTCTCTCTCTCGTTATCTCTCTCTTTCCCTCTCTCCCCCTCTCTCCATCACTCACCCTCTCTCTTTATATCTTTGTCTCTTTATCACTCTTCACGCCCTCTCCTGTTCTCTCACTTGATATTTCTCTCTCATTATCTCTCTGTCCCCCCCCTCTCTCTCAGTTGGTAAGCATGTCGTTCTCGTGGTCCTCCATCCCACATTTGATCCGGACTTTGTTGCCCCAGACAGCCGGTTCTGTGTGAACAGAAAAGACATGTTCGTTGTGGATTGTCTCTTTGATGAAGAACAAGGGCTGTTGAGATGTTTGCGCAATGACGATGCAATCAGAGCTGTGAAACAACACCTGTTCGGAAACACCTACTCTGAGGTAGAGACCCTCTGTCGGAAATTATAATCTTGTAATATATAATAACATTTTTTAGAACGTTCTCCTGAGTTTAAAGACCAAGAGACAGAAGTGTAGTCTCCTGCTTAATTGAAAACTGCACATCCGGCCAAAATGCTAACATAAATAAAAACACTTAACTCCAACGACATCATCGAGTGTTTTAGGAAATGTAATACTTTGGAATAAACAATTGAGACTCGACATCACAAAGTTTTTCATCACAACGTAATTCAAGCAACAATCTAGATCCTTCTTCTGTATTTATAACCAGCTGATAAATGTCCACACTTGCTCACTTCAGGAAACTGCAATATGCAGGACGGAAATCACAAACGGTGCAGCGATGACGCGGGGGTAGGGTGCTGGCTTACTGAGCCGAAGGTCAAGGGTTCAAGTCCCACTATCACTGAGCTGTCACTGCTGTCCCCCCAGTGCATCTAACTGGTTTATCAAAGGCTGTCCATGTCTCTCACTGTCTGTGGTGGGAGGTTCATGTTAAAGAACCATTGCTGACTTTCGTAAAAAGGGGGCACATAGCGGTCAGCGTGTTTCTGCCCTGTGATTGTCCAGGGTGTACTATACTCTTGTCTCGATTCCGCAGAGATAGGCTCCAACATGCACATTTCACACAGAAATGCCTTTGCCGGGCCCAGGACTCAAACCCAGGACCTCCTTTCTGTGAGGTGGACATGCTAACCGCTACGCCACCATGTCGTCTATTTTATTGTATTTTGCATGTGAAGTGTGTTTTGATTAAAAGAAAATGTGAACACAGGAAGGAAATTTTAAATAATTTTTAATAATAATTTGCCTCTTCTTTTTTTTTTTTTGCAGGAGGGTTCCACGTCACATTTCGGATTCTTTCCCAAAAGGAAATGGCTTGTTTTGGCTTTTGTGTTGGCTGTTTTCTCATGTGTTATTTTGAGTTTTGTTGTGGGTGTTGCTGTGGGTATTCCTGTGGGTATTATTGTGGGAGTTGCTTCTTATGGCATAATTGTGTTGGTTAACCGATATAAATATCACTGAGATCACAATACTTTCTGAGCTCAGTTCTCCCAATCACTTCTTCTTTTTCTTTTCCTTTCGGCTGTTCCCTTCAGGGTTCCCATCTCACCCTATCCTCTGCATCTTCTTCTCTTACACAATTACCTTCACCACATCCATAAATCTTCTCTTTGGTCTTCCTCTGGGCCTTCTGCCTGGTCGTTCCAATCTCAGCATCCTACTACCAATATCTTTACTATCCCTCCTCTGTACATGTCCAAACCATCTCAATCTAGCGTCTCTGACTTTGTCTCCAAAATGTCTTATATGTGCTGTTCCTCTGATGGACTGATTCCTGATCCTATCCATCCTCGTTACTCCCAAAGAGAACCTCAACATTTTTATCTCTGCTACCTCCAGCTCTGCCTCCTGTCTTTTCCCCAGGGCCACTGTTTCTAAACCATACAACATCGCTGGCCTCAACACCATCTTGTACACTTTTCCTTTCATTCTTGCCGATACCTTCCTATCACACATCACACCGGACACTTTTCTCCAACCATTCCAACCTGCCTGCACACGCTTCTTCACCTCTTTTCCACACTCTCCATTGCTCTGGATTGTTGAGTCGAAGTACTTAAAATCCTCCACCTTCTTTATCTCTGCTCCCTGTAACCTCACCGTTCCTCCTGGGTCCTTGTCATTCACACACATGTATTCTGTCTTACTGAGGCTAACCTTCATTCCCCTCCTTTCCAGGGCATACCTCCACCTCTCTAGATTTTCCTCCACTTGTTCTCTGTTCTCACTACAGATCACAATGTCATCTGCAAACATCATAGTCCATGGAGATTCTTGTCTAACTTCATCTGTCACCCTGTTCATCACAATAGCAAACAAGAAGGGGTTCAGTGCTGACCCTTGATGCAGTCCCACCTCCACCTGGTAATCAATAATTATTATAATGAATATGTTTTAGTGCACCTGCTGTTTTATGCTAATTCTTCTGTCTGCACTAGCGTTGGAACGTTTGAGAAGACTTTAGAATTTCCCAAGTTCCAGGAAGGTAGTACAGTGGCACAGTTGCTAGCATGTCTGCCCCACAGAAAGAAGGTCTTGGGTTCGATTCCCGGGCTCAGTAAGAATGTTCCTTTGTGAAGTTTACTGTGCTTTGTGGAGACTGTAACTGAATATTCATTTATTCATTTGCTGAACTGCTTAACCCTAGTAGGGTCACATGGAGGCTGGATCCTATCTCAGACAAGTCTTTGTGGAGGTGTGGGATATCCTGAACAGCTCATCCTCCACTTCATCATAGTTAGCATAACTATTCAAGCTCACACCCCGGTGCTATTGAGCCAATTTGCTTCATGTGCATGTCTTTGGACAACGAGAAGACAACTGAATACCCACACAAGCTCAGGGAGTCTATGCAAACTGCAAACGGAAATACCCTGACCGAGCTCAGGAATCAAACCCAGGACCCTTTGGCTGTGAAACACATGTGCTAATTCAGCTCAGGTTGGGTGGATCCCTTAACATTCAAATTCTGGAACTGTTCAGCAAAATCTATTTCACTGTCTTCAAATAATATCTATCTATCTATCTATCTATCTATCTATCTATCTATCTATCTATCTATCTATCCATCATACTGGCCAATGTGTTTTCATAAGAATGAAATATTTTTGCATGGAATAATATATGTGAGTAAATTTCTGTGCTTATCATTGGTGAGGGTATCAGGTTATATGATATTATGGGACATTGAAATTGTCACAGACAAAACACTTGAGTGAAAATATAAATAAAATAAACTTTCATTATAGAACACTATTTTTCTCTCTGTGAGTCACTCGGAATTGAAATACACTTGAAGATTTTGTGTAGTCCTGTGTATGTGTGTGTGTGTGTGTGTGTGTGTGTGTGTGTGTGTGTGTGTGTGTGTGTGTGTTTGCTTACACCCCTCAGCATGGACATCAAATAAAATCTGATGTGACAGGTTGGACAGAGGCACACAGTGTGTGTGTCTGTGTGTGTGTGTGTGTGTGTGTGTGTGTGTGTGTGTAAGCGAGAGAGAGATAGAGAGAGAGAGAGTTTCTTAAGGTATGAACAATATGTGTTTAAGTAAATCCTACATAAACCCAGCAAATTATGTTTTAATTACGTTGTGCTAAAGTTGCGATAACGTTATTTATTGTTATTTGTAGCGTCTCAACAACAATGCTGTTAAAGTGTCACAGTTAATATTTTTAGTAAAAGTCTCAGAAACATTATCAGTTTGCATGTGCATTATCAGATTGTGTGCATGTGTACTCGAATTTTGTTTTCAGTGAATCACGCAGGGGGCAGTGGTGACCCGGAGGTAAAGTGCTGGATTGCCGATCCTAAGGTTGAGGTTTCAAGCCCCACTATCACTGCTGTCCCCCCAGTGCAGCTAACCGGGCTATCAAAGGCCTGCCATGTCTCTCACTGTCCATGGTGTGTGGCTGTAAAAGAACCATTGCTGACTTTCATAAAGAGAAGCTGCATAGCCGTCAGTGTGTTTCTGCCCTGCGATGGCCTAGCGAGCTGTCTAAGGTGTACTCTACCTTCGCCCAGAGTCGATCGAGATGGGCACCGACCTCCCTGCGACTCTAATTAGGATTAAACAGTTCAGAAAATGAATGAATCACACAGGTACTGAAAGAAACCCCAGTATGGAGGTGTGCAGTCCTTGCTCCACACTAGCTTTGTGCTGTAGTATGGATCAGAATATGTGTGACATTTTGGCAAAGTCAAAACAACAGTGTGCATAAAGGTCACGTCCATATTCTCAATAAGCTTTATGGTTTAATAGTTTATGTTTTAACAGTGTCACAATGTTCAGATAACATTTTGTGCAACCATCTATACGATGACCTTTATGTAACATGACAATCATGTTGGGCAGCGGTGGTTGTTAAATGGGGTAATATGAAGTGGATTTGGTCATGTGGCTGATTGGAGTATAGGCATATTGGTAAAGTATATATATATATATATATATATATATATATATATATATATATATATATATATATATATATATATATATATATATATATATACACATACACATATATATATATATATATATATATATATATATATATATATATATATGGTGTGTGTGTGTGTGTGTGTGTGTGTGTGTGTGTGTGTGTGTGCGCGTGTGTGTGTGTGTGATATATATGGTGTGTGTGTGCGAGTGTGTGTCGGCTGCATAACACATTTCGAGTAATGCGATGCCCTTTTATTAAAACATATAATTAAACATTTCTTACATCGATATCTGTTACAGTTATTAATGCCATGACTAAAATGGAAGCGCAGAATCATTTTGAGATACAACATTCATGGGTTAGAAAATATATTCCACTTAATCGTCTCTCACACTCACCAACAAAAAGAGTTATTTCTGTACAAATGGCGTTGGCCTCATTCACAATTTACACTCCCTCTGTGTGAATCCTGGTTAATGAGTACTGGACAGTCATACAGTGTGTGTGTGTGTGTGTGTGTGTGTGTGTGTGTGTGTGTACTGTGTACAGATGCTAATGAGATGTCTACACAAAGCTTTTTAATTAATCATAAAGCCAGTGACCAAAAAAGAATAATTAGGTTATAATTAGTGCTCTGGAAACTTTGTACTATTATACTGTTCCAAATGTATATTTGTGTGTGTGTGTGTGTGTGTGTGTGTGTGTGTGTGTGTGTGTGTGTGTGTGTGTGTGTGTGTGTGTGTGTGTGTGTGTTGATGGGCGTATCCATAAAAGCTTCATGATTATTTAATACTCATTCGCCTCGAGTTAATTGATGAGTTAATGCTAAGCAGTGTAAACCCTAACTATTCTCCTTTAATAAGACACACAGTCACAATGCTTCCTGGTTTCACTCAGACCTACAGACTAGAGCCCTAGATAGGTGACAGAGTGCACACTACAAAGTCCACACTACTACAGGAGATTTGTGCTGATTTTTTTTGTTTCAGATCAAGATTCACAACCGAACATATGCTCCCACCTCAATTTTGTTGTGTATAGTATTAAAAAAATTAATAAATATTAAAAAAGAATAATACTGTAATAATACCATTCCAATCCTTAATATAAAGTGTTTCCTTTACTCTGCAAAAATAGTGATTTTTGTGCCTTACTTGATTCTCACATTATGAAATTTTGTCAAATTTAAGCTCAGCTATTCCTGTTTAACCTGATGAGAAATGGCATTTTTATTACTTATTTAAAGCAAGCTAACAAGTTTACCAGACAACCGTTTGTGCGTTTTCAAGAAACAGTTTGGGAAACCGTTTACAATTTGTCCATAGAAAACTATTCAAAGTATCAACATGGCAGCCATAAAGCTTCAGTTTATTCCATTCAAAATGGTGTCTTCACGCCCTGCGATGGCCTGGCGAGCTGTCCAGGGTGTACTCTGCCCTCGCCCTGAGTTGGCTGGGATGGGCACCAGCCTCCCCGTGACCCTAATTAGGATGAAGCGGTTACAGAAAATGAACTGAACTGAACTGATGGTGTCTTCATCTATCTAGGTCTCCATCAGTGCTATTCCACCAGATGTTCCAGGAAGGTACGGTGAGAAATCCATAATAACACATTCGAGAGTGTGAAAATCGATTTCTATTCTTGTAACATATAAAGAAAAGGAAACAAAGATAATGTGGGTGGAGCTAGGAAAAATACAGACAATACAGTCCACCACCATTAAAAAAACAGTAAAGGTATGGCTGTGTCTCAGAGTATTTACTACAGTATTAAATAGACCCCTTCAGTGTTTTGTAAACCAAAAGACATGCACAGCCAGCCTGGTTGCAAAAACTCAGGAAGAGACTAGCAGCGAAAATACCATCCGCTTATTATGGGTGAACAGTTAAGGGCTGGCGAGCTTTTCAACGAGGAGTTTTAATGGGATCAGTCTAGAATAGATCGTTATGGCTTTTGCAGCCTGCCATTGGCTAACTGGTCACAGTGTCGCCTTCAGTTATACATACATGCCTCTCTCTCTCTCTCTCTCTCTCTCTCTCTATATATATATATATATATATATATATATATATATATATATATATATATATATAGATACACACACACACACACACACACACACACACACACACACACACACACACATACATGTACAGTGCTTAGAAATTTTACTAGACCACCTTTCACAACTGAGAAATGTGTTTTTTAGCTGTTGATTTATACTGTATATATCAGGAGGACAACAATCCCAAATGTCCATATAAATTCTGTAGAAAAGCGTTGAACGAGAAGCAGCAATCTGGAACAGTGAAAAGTACAGACTGGTAAAGGTTGCAGTTTTATATCCACTGAAACAAGCTGGGATTCAACAGATTCACTAATTGGTCACATAGAGATTTCCTAAGGAACAGCTACAAACTATATGGAACACAGTGCAACAAAATTGGGGAAAATATGTAAAAACAGTAGAATCGGGAACGTCTGCTGATAAAAGGTCCAGAGGAGTAAAAAACTCAATACTTCAAACAGAATAAATACTGAGTGTTTATATTTTGTGTTTTGTAGTTAAGTAATTTGTTAAGCTGAACTGGCACAGTGGTGTAGTGGCGAGCACATCCCCGTCCAAGCAAGGTCATGGGTTCGGGTCCCAGACTTGGTGAGGGTGTTTTTGTGAGGTATTTGTGTGTTTTCTCCATGTATTTCTTGGTTCCTTTCTCTGGTGTTCAAAGATGTGTACAATAGGTTAATTGGATGTTGCAAATTGCTCCTGGGTGTGAGTAAGAGAATCATTTCTTCAATTATTTTCCTTTAGCTAACAAACACAAATATATTCATTCATTCATTCATTTTCTGAACCGTTGAGCTTTTTACACCCGAGCCTCGTGGCTAATCAGGCCGGTGCTCATCCCCAGTTTCCATAGTGTAACGTGACCAGGAGTTCAACTCCTCCTGGATGGGACGCTAGTCCATCGCAGGTTACCTTCCCAGTATATTTTTACTGGTACCCATTGATACTGCTGGGTGAACAGAGGCACACTTGTGGTTGAGACCTTACACGGGGGTCTTAGCACAGTGGGGGTCTAACTGGGATTTAAGCACACAACCTCCCGATCATGAGTGCAGCATCCTCACCACTATGCCACTGGTCCCATTTTTTGGAACCACTTAATCGTAATTAGGGTTGCAGGGAGGCTGGCGTTCATCTCAGCCAACTCTGGGCAAGGGTGGGATACTCCCTGGACAGCTCGCCAGGCCAACGCAGACACATTTTATATATTTAGATATATATATATATATATATATATATATATATATATATATTTATTTCAGTAGAGATCGACTAAGTGCATCCAGGTTTCCTGATTATCACCTCTGCCCAGGAGGTTATATTTTACCCGAGGTTTGTTTGTTACTTAGCACAATTACACAGAAACCGACGTGCAGACGTTCATGAAATTTCTACAAGAGGACCAGAAAGCCTTCACTAGATTTTGGAGATGACCCAGACAAATTTTGGATCTGGAAATTTCTTAAAGGATTATTTAACATTCTACGATAGGTGAATTTTTCTTATTTTAGTTAACTACTGAAGGTGGTTTAGCTCGGTGGTGGTTTGTCGTCTCTGAGCATTATGTTGTTGTTGCTGTTACAATGTTGCTTTTGTGGAAATATTAAACATGTCATCATTTACAATTAAAAATCCCCAGCAATGAAAACCAAGGTGTCATATCAAATCCCATGAACCCTTTTGTTAGCTGAATAAACACACATTTCTGGTGTTAATTTTGAACTTGATGTTGATTGTTGGCAATTCCTTAGTAAAAATGAAACACAACTATTAAATGTTGGCTTAAGTTTACAATTAGTTTACAAACAAGCTACGGCAGTTAAATTCTTACATAGCACACCAAGTTGACTGATAGCATAGTTAGCAAGGTGGTCAAGATAAAATATGCACTGCAAAGACAGATACGTAATATTAGCCTTTTGTCCTTTTTGTCCACAACCATCCTCGAGTCGCTTGAACAGATGGTTGATTCGACAGACTTACACTATGATACAACACCGGTGTTTTTGAACAATATTCTGATTCTAACTGCTTAAAGCACAAGGCAACATTTTAGGAAATAAATTCTGGCTCTGCCCTCAATGGACTCTTGCCTTGTTTCTGCAACCAGGAGACATGGCTAATGTCTATGAGACGTGTCTTACTCAGGGGTATCAACATCAAAGCGATATATAATTTTTTTGTGATTATGTAGAATGATACTATGCATTTTGGAATTTCATCACAATAGCTTGAATTTTCTTGTTCACCCTGATCTTGAAACAGTGATCTTCAGGAGTGTCCATATGATCAGCTATTTTAACGATAAAAATGTAAAACTAAATAGTAAGTTAGATCCAATAACCAAACTAATAAAACATTGATGAATCCCACATTGTTGCACCATGACATTAATCCCAAAGAACTTTCATTGGTGCTGTGAAATACCGAAGTGCAGATAGTTCTGGAGTTCTAGTAGTAACCACAGCACTCTATACCACGCTGTATGGTGGAAAGCGATATATATATATATATATATCCGTGGTTCCACTCTGTCCACTTGTTCGGATACATGGCAGGAAGTGGCGAAACACGAAATGAAAGATATGTTGAAGGGTTTGAATAACCAAGAAGAAGTTGTTCTAAATGTTAAATAAGAGTAAATCAACGAGACCAGATGAATTTTCTTGAAGAGGCCTTGACTTAATAGAGTCTATGATGGTTGCTCTTTTCTGTTTTTTCTTAATTTTTTTTCTTTACATCTCCCCTCTTCCTCTCTCCAGTTTTTCAAAAGTCCATGGAAATGGAGCGTTGACTCGTATCTGGTATGCTAGTGGCATTATTGCTACGAACACCGCCATGATTACGGATGCTGATACTGCTGCATCCACTTCCGATGCTTCCTGTAGCTCCGCCCACAGCCCCACCGAGAATCCCTCCCACATTACCGCCCATGGCTCCACCTCTTCCATAGATCTCACATGGTATTTCCTCCATGACACGATCCTCGATGACCTGCTCAGCGCACTCATGAGTCTGTTTGTAGCCATAGCAGGTCTTCTTGTAGCTCCCTAGGCCACTGTTGTTGAAGGTCTTCATGGACTGTGGTTTGGAGAAATCGTTGTGATATGAAAGCTCCATGGAGCCGAGGGCACTGCGGTTTTGCTTTATGCTGCCAGTGCCGCCACAGTGGTGCTCATGGACACAGCGAGATGTTGCAGATGAACGTCGCAGCTTCTGAAAGCTCTCAAGCTCCTCATTCAGCTCAACGAGGTCAGATGAGAGCTCTTTGTCTCGGAGGGAGAAGAGCTCATAGTGTGGAGGGTCAAAGACTTCCTGGATGCCAGATTTGTTGAAGACAGCTGGACGGCGTGACACCACCTTCTTACGAGGTTGCTTCATCTGGACCAGGATGGAGATAATGAGCAGAACAAGCACAACGCCAGAGGAGATGCCGATAACTGTGCCATGGGTCTTAGTGATCTGGTGGAAGAGGCCCTTTGACTTCCGCTCTGTAAATAAATGGAAAGTGTAAATTTGGTTAGTGAGATGGGCAAACCAACAAAAAGGCAAACAGACAGGAAGATGGACAGATATGAAAGTACTAAGCTTTGAGTGTTTCTACATGGAATACTGTATTAAGGTTTTCTCAGAGTTTCGTTTTCAATACTGGAGAAACTGGACCCTATCCAATCTGACTTCAGATGAGAAGTGAATGACTTTCGTAAAGACTCTGAATCCAAAGTCCAATCATGCTCACCTAACCATTTAATCACTGCCTTAAGAAACAACAAGAATTGTGCTCGATTTTTGTTAGAGATAAAACCTGCCAGAAGGTAGATCTCTAGCAAAATGGTTGGTGAACCTAGACAGTTTGCCAATCCACCTCAAGACCAATACAAACAACTATTTACACATATGGGCAGATTCTGAGCTCAAGTCTGTTGGTTAAACTGGGGTCTTTCTGGCTA
The DNA here is from genome assembly GCA_024760905.1 of Plotosus lineatus. Classification (NCBI taxonomy): domain Eukaryota; kingdom Metazoa; phylum Chordata; class Actinopteri; order Siluriformes; family Plotosidae; genus Plotosus; species Plotosus lineatus. The sequence continues at coordinate 31,134,692 of CM045748.1, forward strand.
AAGTTTGCCTGTTCCCATCATTCCTGCATGGATTTTGGCCAGGCATTAAAGTCCAGGTTTTCATTTCTGAGGTCAAGCTATTTCAGTCTGGCAACTCCAGTCAGGGAACTCCAGTCTGGGCACTCTAATCGTGGATTTCACTTCTGAGAACTACAAATCATGTACTTTCAGTCCAGGCACTCTAATCTGTCTTTCCCATCCAAGAGGTCCAGTTCTGCTACTGCAGTCCATGATCTCCAGTCTGGGTTTTTCAGTTTGCATACACTGGTCCAGGTACTTCATTGGGTTCAACCAGTCCAGATGTTTGGGTTACCTAAAAGATACTGCCAATCATGGAGGTTCACACTGTACAGAATATTGGAGTACTTTATTTAGTAAGACCCCGATTTCACTGGAATACGGCATGCAAGGATTGTAGCGGAAAGACATGGAACGCAGTCTACAGAAGAGCTTTGGCATTTTTACATGGAAAACGGGTGAAAATCCTACGGAAAAGTGGAAATTCTTATACCCCCCATTTCACTGGACTACGGCATGCAAGGATCGTGTAGCGGAAAGTCGCGGAATGCAGTCTACAGAAGAGCTTCGGCATTTTTACACAGAAAATGGGTTAAAATCCTACGGAAAAGTGGAAATTCTTACACTCTCGGAACGATCACAGCATATGCGGAACAGGTACGGCAAAGCATGCCAAAGTGACCCAACGGAACACTCACGGAATTTTTTTCTGTGAACCGTGCTTTTGAACATGTTCAAAAGCACGTTCATGGAATATTATGGCCTGCTGGAAGCATACAGAAGTGGAGGAAGACTTGAGGTAGGTCTTACCCCAAGTGTACCTTGGTCCACCCAGAAATATAAATGGGTATCAGTAAAAAAATCCTGTGGAAGAGTTGAACTCTCCCAAGTGCACTAACTGGGTTATCAAAGGCCGGCCATGTCTCTCACTGTCTATGGTGAGAGGTTCATGGCAAAGAACCATCGCTGACATTCCACAAGAGTAGCTGCACAGCGGTCAGCGTGTTTACGCTCTGCGATGGCCTGGCGAGCCATCTGGGGTGTACTCTACCCTTGCCTGGAGTCGGCTGGGATGGGTGCCAGCCACCCCGTGACCCTAATTAGGATTAAGCGGTTCAGAAAATGAATGAATGAATGAGTTGCACTCTGAGTGACTTCAAGCTACAGAAACCGGGAATAAACACCAGCCTGTTGACCCACTAAGCTCGGGTGTAAAAGCCCAATAGACAATAGACCACAGACTACCTACTTATTATTGGTAACTGAAGATGTTATAATTTTTCAGTTAATGGATATACTGCAGAATTTAGTCTCCACTGCCACAGCCATGTAAATGGAACACTAGATAGATCCCGATAGAGTAATAGCTACACTGCACACTGACATTGAAACCTATTGTAGTGACTGACATCCCTCTGTATGTTTTTAGTCCTAAAAACTGCACTTCGCTCGATGCTGATGTCCGCTACAGCAAACAGCTTCTTCAAAACAGCTTTGCATTACTGACTGACTGCACCTCAGTTCTGCTCCTGATCTACTTATATAACACAGTGGCCACAGGGAAAGTTCATTCTACAAATGTCAGTCCGGTCTGCACCAGCAGAAGCTAATTTAAGGACAGACTCACCCTTGCAGTGGTTCTCATCCCAAGGGTACACGCAGTTCTGCACGCCGTTACACACCAGGGAATTGTTGATGCACATGTTGCTGTGGCAGAAGAAGGTGTTTGCAGTACAGGGAGCTGAACAGAAAAGAACACAATGTCTGTAATATGGCAAACTGAGAGTGAAAAGATGTAGAAATAACAATGTCAGCATGGTAGGTTTCAGGCTGTTCATATTTAAGGTTGTAAATCGTAACAGTTCGATCCCACCCAGGGTTAACGCTCTAGATGGGATAGAGATGTAAATTTAACTCCAGGTACTGAACAGATTTAACACTTAATGTGCCCATTTCTAACTGACTGTAACCACTGAATGCTTGACATTTCTGTTTTAGTTGTAATGTTCTCTCTGGCCATTAAAGCCCTGAATACGATGATTCCTTAATCTTCAAGCGACCGAGTGGGGTCATAAACGACCCCGGGCATTATATATTCGAGCGGCATTGTTTCCGAGCAAGAATTTGTCGATCTATTTGTCGTGCATTTGTTGATAGACTTTTGTAAAGATCGGCCAATCCATGAGGCGAGTATGATCCAAACTTGTGCGGGTCATTCCTGACCCCCAGGAAGATCTATGAGATTTTTGACATTATATTTTCAGATGGTATTGATGGTTCTTCATTCTGACAGTTACATGTTTCAGATAGTTCAGCCATATAATTATTATTTCTATTACCATATCTAAATTATCCTACCACACTGTAATACATATTTTATGCAAAGTAACTTTACCTTTTATGACTTGTTTTCATTTTTGATGCAAAGAAAAAAAATGCAGGTATAAAAGGTCTTCTTCTTCTTCTTCTTCTTCTTCTTCTACGTTTCCTTTCGACTGTTCCCTTCAGGGGTCGCCACAGCGAATCATTTGCCTCCATCTCACCCTGTCCTCTGCATCTTCTTCTCTTACACCAACTACCTTCATGTCCTCCTTCACCACATCCATACATCTCCTCTTTGGTCTTCCTCTAGACCAGGGATGCTCAATCCTGCTCCTGGAGATCTACCTTCCAGATGACTTTATCTCCAACCCTAATGTGGCCCATGTGACATGTAAGATCCAGTCAGGTCTTGATGAGATGATTGGATGGTTAGGTGGGCGTGATTAGGGTTGGAGTGAATGTCTTCTGGGAGGTAGATCTCCAGGAGCAGGATTGAGCACCCCTGCTCTAGACCTTCTGCCTGGTAGTTCCAACCTCAGCATCCTACTACCAATATACTCACTATCCCTCCTCTGTACATGTCCAAACCATCTCAATCTAGCCTCTCTGACTTTGTCTCCAAAACATCTTTTCTGTGCTGTCCCTCTGATGGACTCATTCCTGATCCTATCCATCCTCGTTACTCCCAAAGAGAACCTCAACATTTTCATCTCACAAAGAAATAAAAGGTAACATGCATATTACAAGATGTAACTGACAAGGGTTGTGTAAACAAATGTAATATTGTTGTATCATTGTGTGTTTTTGTTTTTTTGTAAAAATATATCAAATTCCATAGCTTATTACATAAGATGATGGACAAATATATTAGAGAGTGAAATAAATATGAAGAATCCTCAAACAATAATTTCTATAGAAATATTCCTATATGAAATCAATGAGGTCACAAATGACCCCACTCGGTCATATTAGTCACCGAATAGCTCGGTCCCTTGAGGGTTAAGGAGCAGTCACATCATTTCCAAATAGAGCAAACAGACGTCTGACAGGGAACAGAATTTTCAGTCCATTTGGTTCTGTTTGCATGTGTTTCTTGTTCGGTTCTTGATGGTTCTTGTCAGACTCCACCAGGCAAAGACCTTCATTAGTTGTACAGTTGTTGTGCACTGGGTATGCGTTTTGTTCAGTACTTGTGCGTTCCTTGTCCTGAACTTGTCAGTTCACATCCAGTTACATATGGTGGATCTGATGTGCAACGGGTGAACCGTAGATGTCCCAGAGATGTTCAGCAAAAAAAAAAAAAAAAAAAAAAATTGCTGTTGCAGGACAAGAAATGCTTGGAAACTGACGAAAGATGGATGTGTAAGGGAGGAGCCACAGAATAACGTCAGGATAGGTATAGTACAACTAGCACACGTGTCTTCACCGGGTCCAAAATGGCCGGCAACATACATCCTCCAGTGAACTGTGGAAGTTGTCTATCCACTGGATGTCCTTTTTTCACTATCCAGCAGTGTTCTACTGCTCCTTTAATAGGACAGTTACTTGAAAATACGAAATATACCTGAAGAGATGCTTTTAGGAGACATTGCTGAAGTTCAAGTACGGAATGTTTTCATGGGGAATAATAATAATTATTATTTTAAAGTATAGCAAGGACGTTCTCATTCAGATTTATCCTTCAAACTCAAGCCATGTATTCTAGGGATGTCCTTAACATCCGCTCCAAAGTGGACACAATGCTCATGCTTTAATTTATTCTGGGAAATACGCATTTTTTCCCCCATGACTTTGCAGTGGCGAAATCATCAAAATTGCAAACACAACACTCACAGAATTTAGTTGACTGATTAAATAGAGTAATCGATCACAATCACATTTTAAATGAATGCAATAAAGAATCCGATACGGAAAAAAAGGAGTGCAGACCTCTAACCTCGGCTTGCTGCCTCTCCACATGCACAGTGTGTTTGCGTATCTAGAAGGTCTTTAAATTGTCCGATAAGTCGATTTAGCTTTAGTTACATTTGTTTTGAATTATGTATTACCTGAGAAAATAACAAGCACAACATATTAATGGTGGATAGACTCTGTCGAGACCAACTACAATATTTGGCAAAGACCGACATAGTTCTGTGTATAAATAAAATAAAAAAAGAGTCCAAGAGATTTTTCAAAACAAAAAATACATTGTTCGTCAGCATTTGAGTCTGAATCAGAACTTGAACTAACAACCCTGATATACGGTGTTCTTTACGAGCATATTCTTTTTTTTTTCTTTTCATTATCCTCACCATTTACATTCATTTATTAATTTTCTAAGCCGATTAATCTGAATTAAGGTCGCATGGAGGCTGGAATCTATGCTGGCCAACTCCGGGCAAGGGCGGAGTACAGCCTGAACAGTTCACCAGGCAATCCCAGAGTTATAACAGACAGACAGATAGACACACACACACACACACACACACACACACACACACACACACACACACACACACACACACACACACCTAGGGGCGATTTGGAAGCACCAATTAGCCTACTGTGCATGGTTTTGGACTGTGGGTGGAAACAAGAGAGCCCAAACAGGAACCAACACAAGCACAGGGAGAGACCATGCAAACTCCACACAGAAATAGCCCGAGAACGGGAATCAAACCCAGGATCTTCTTGCTGTAAGGTGGCCGTGCTAGCCACTGCATCATCGTTCCGTCCAGGACCATTTACATTACTTAATACATTTGGAAAAAAGGCAAAACAGTCTTAAAATAAAAATTTAAATGTTATATGACTTAAAATGTGAAAAAATAGCCCACATCTCTCATACACACATTACAAATATTTGACCTTCATTCAGTACCTTTTGTATTTGTTACATTTAATGAAAATCCATTATAACTAAATAAACTGCAAAACTGAAAACGAAATCGTTTGATTAAATCTCAGGGTGAATTTGATGTTCCTGGGGTGGATCTTCTCATTTAATAGATGATGTACATGGGTGTTAATCTTTTCTACAACGAACCAGATGGACTACATACAGTAATTGAACACCTACGCACTGAATTGTATGGTAGGTTTATTTATCAGGATCAGAAAGAGAAAAGATGGAAAATCAGCCGAGCGAAAGAGAGCGAGACAGTGATGAAGGACAAGAGCTGCGTGGGTAATGGAAAGTGACATGTCGGCTGTAAAGGGGTGGGGAAACGCTGGCTGATTCAGCGAACCTCTACTCGTACTTCTCTACCATCTCCTCCTCCTCCTCCTCCTCCTCCTCATCGTCTCTTGCCTGCTCTCTCTTCCTGTTCTCCATCAAGGATCCTTAATAACTACCTTCTCTTTCTCACAATATTAGTTCTGAACTCTACACCTTACACTCGCTCCACTCAGATCTCTCATACAGCCATTAAAACCTTTAACACACACACACACACACACACACACACACACACACACACACACACACACACACACACCAGCAGCTTCTCAACAGCATTCTCTTCCAAACTCATTAAATTCTTCTCATCTCTAAATGAGCACTGACTGATCTGTTTGAGACAATATGTGTGGTGTGATTAAACAACAGAGAGAGAGAGAGAGAGAGAGAGAGAGAGAGAGAGAGAGAGAGAGAGAGAGAGAGCATAGGGTACAGAGGAAGAGAAAGTAAAGTAGACTAAAGATAAAGACAGCTAACATAAATAGGAAGAGCAAATAATATAGGAGCAAAAAAGCGAAAATGTGAGAAAAATAGAGAGAAAAAAGATGAGAGAGAAAATGAGAAAATATGGGATGGAAAATTGCCAAAATCCCTTTTGCACATAATTTGCAAAGCAAAAGGTTTTGCGGAAAAGAGAGGAAAAAAAGGGGGGGGGGTGTTAAAAGAAAAGAAAATTAAAGATACATTTGAAGAAAGCAGAAGCTTGAGTGACAGCGAGAAGGAGAGAAAAAGAGAAAGTGAAAGAGAAATAAAGAGGTTACTGACATGAACTTTTGAACTTGACACTAATTACTTGTGATTGATTCGTCCCGAAGGTTGCTTTATGGTTCAGATAAAAGAATACAATAAAGAGAGGCTGATAAGATATTTTCTCATCTTTATTCTATTATCTGAAATTCCAGACAAAGTGAATGTGAGTTCTGATCTCATCCACTGCAGGTCAGTATTTCATCCGTCTCGGGGTTTGAGTGTGGATGAATTATCGTGAGGAACAACATGATGGAGCACAACTAGAAACGCAGTTGTATGGAAAGAATCTGCAGTGCGGTCGGATGAGCACTCAGCATCTCCACAGCGGTACAGACAGGACTAGCAGCTCATTGTGGAGAAGATATTTAAGGCAGAAGGGGACTGAGCTGAGATTAATGAATAAGTGACCGAAAGAAACGGGGATCATATTAAATATTGACACTTACGGATTATTTATTTATTTATTTATTCATTTATTTTCTAAGCCACTTAATCCTAATTAGGGTCACGGGGAGGCTGGTACCCATGAATAGCTCAAAGGCCATTGCGGGGCCGGAACACACACACATAGGGTTGATTTGGACCAGCCTACTGTGCATGTTTTTGGACTGTGGGAGGAAACCAGAGTACACGGAGGAAACCCGCACAAGCACGAGGAGAACATGCAAACTCCACACAGAAACATTCCAGCCCGGGAATCAAACCCATGACCTTCTTGCTGTGAGGCGGCCGTGTTAATCACTGCACCACTGTTCCGCCCTATCGATCGATTTATTTACTTTTCCAAAGTGCTTGAATAATCCTCTGGGTTTGTGAAGATCAAATTATTCGTGCCATTAAAACGGAAGTTTGTGTGGTACAGTGGTGAAGCGGTGACCGTGTTCAATTTACAGCATGAAGGTCCTGGGTTCGAGTCCGGGGCTTAAACAGGGTTTGGTTCTCTCTGGGTTTACGCTGTGGAGTCTGGTTTCCTCTAATCATCCAGACAAATGCAGATTCGGTTAATTGGCTGTTTCAAACCGGCCCGAAATGTGAGTGTGACTGCATGTCTCTGTTTTGGGCTGGCAGTGGACTGGCGGGCTGTTTGGGGATATATCATGTCTTTGTCCAGAGCATGTTGGCAGACATAGGCTCAATATTTATTAAGTAAACAATTCAGCAAATGGATAAAAGAATGGTAAGTTCTGATTTATTTTTTCAGCTCATATTAAACACCACAAATAACATACTGCAAATTATTATTTATTATAGTTTATAACTCAGAAAAGAGGACTAGACAGGAAGAGAGAGAGAGAGAGAGAGAGAGAGAGGGAGCGAGAGAGAAAGAGAGAGGGGGGGGAGAGAAAGTGTGAGAAAGAGAGGATAGAGAGGAGAGAGAGAGAGAGAGAGAGAGAGAGAGAGAGAGAGAGAGAGAGAGAGAGAGGGCGTGAGAGAGAGGGAGAGAGAGAGAGAGAGAGAGGGAGGGAGGGAGAGAGTGTGAGAGAGAGGGAGGGAGAGAGGATAAAAGGACTAGATAGAGAGGGGGGGATGAGAGAGCTGGATAGCAGACACGAACGAAAACAAGACGGAGAGACAAATAGAAAAGAAAGAGCACATGAAGTATCATGAACATGAAAGAAGAGGACAACAAATGTGGGAGACAATGTAGGAGTGAAAGAAAGAATAAATTAATGATGAAGAGAAATAAGAACCAGGGTGGATGATTTTATTACAATTTTTTTTTAAATAATTGAGATTCCTCCGACGGAACTCAAAAATAAAGCCAGATGGAACACGTCTGATGATTTAATCCTGTCTGTGTCTCGTTCGCTCTCGCTCGCTCTCTTTCTTTCTCTCTCTCCTGTTTTCTTTATCTTTT
>CM045748.1:31147859-31157859 GCA_024760905.1 Plotosus lineatus
CCCGAGCTGGGAATCAAACCCACACCCTTCTTGCTGTACATTATCCTTTAAGTTTTTTCAAATAACACTTTCATTTCTTATTATTATTTTCAAATTTTGTAAATGTAAACACCATCACATGTATCATGTTATTATAAAAACGGTGGTGGATTTAAAAGCGTGTATTCAATAAAATTTATATTAAAATAAATTAATTAGCATCTAATTTAAGAATTCAATAGCACCATGACATAAACCCAAAACATATCCTCTTACATTATACTACGTTATATTTTAATAAAAATCTGTTATTTAAAAAAACTGATATGTTCATATAAAGTTAAAATAAATCGCATATTAAATTTAAAATACTGTATAATATTACTGATGGAACTGTGACTGTTTTAAATGTGAACTTGTTATTTTCTTATTTATTTATTTATTTAGTCAATTAGTTCTTTTCTTTAAATTTGATTAATTTTAATTGTCATGCTACATTATTATTATTATTATTATTATTATTATTATTATTATTATACTGAAAATATATTCATTCATTTACTGAACCTCTTAATCCTAATTAGGTTCACAGAGAGGCTGGGTGCCCGTCTTAGCCGACTCTGGGCGAGGGCAGGGCTCACCAGACCATCACAGTGAAGATATGTTTAATAACTTACTTGTACTGTACATTTCATATTCATTCAAATGAACAACAAGCCAGAAAAATAAAAATAAAACGCTCGGGGTTTTAATTTCATTTCTGTCTGTGTGTGAAAGTCAAAGGATTCATCAGAATGAATCATGCATGAAGCCTGGTAGGCAAGAGACATGAACTAATGGCCAGCGATTTATAGATGATCTTGCTGTAGCTATGTGTTCTGTCGGACAGGGAGGTTTACTCTTGAAAAATCTTTCTAGCCAAAACAACATTGGCAAAAGGCATCAATTGATTTTTATTAATAGCATATTAAATAGAATGAGACCATTTCTGTCCTAAACAGGAGATAAATATCAGGAGTCCTGGCCTCTTGTACATTTAAATAATTTGATTTTAAAAAATGTCAGGTCTACACGAAGCAGTAAATTACCTCATTTCTTTTCAAATTCTGTACAGGATGTGTGCACTGCTAATAATAATAATCACTTTTTAATGTAAATGTTGTCTCAGATTTGTGTACACTGATACCTTGACTTGTAAAATTAATCCGTTCTGAGGGCGAGCTTGTAAGTCAAAATGTTCGTCAGATAAGCAAAAATTCCCATCAGAAATAATAAAAAAAAATCAATTAATCTGTTCCAACCCCCTCCCAAACTCATATAACCTGCACCAAACACGTAGATTTCACATAAAATGTTAAAGATAAACATGTAAAAACAATAAATATTTCATTTCATTTTCTGCAACCACGTAATCCTAATTAGAGTCGCAGGGAGGCTGGCGCCCATCCCAGCCGACTCCGGGCAAGGGCAGAATACACCCTGGACAGCTAACCAGGCTATCGCAGGGCAGAAACACGCTGACGGCTTTGCAGCTCCTCTTGTCAAAAGTCAGCAATGGTTCTTTTACATGAACCTGTCACCACAGACAGTGAGAGACATGACCGGCCTTTGATAACCCAGTTAATGCACTGGGGGAACGGTGACAACCTGTGGTGAGTGGGGCTTGAACCCTCAACCTTAGGATCAGTAATCCAGAATCTATACCACCACTGCCCGTAACAATAAACATTTCATAATAATAATACATGTACAAAAAGATTAATAATAATAAATAATAATAAAACAAGAATAAACAATTAGTCAACTAACCCTTCCGATCATCGACTGCAGCAAAGATGTAACGTGGGCACAAAGATGTCAAATGGGCAGGCATGAGATGGTGCGTAAGAGAGAAGAGGGAGGAGAATTTTGTGTATGTGCACGCTACAAATGCCAGCGTAGAAAGGCTCATGGTGAGCTCCCGCAAGGCCAGTGCTTCTCAAATAGTGGGGCGTGCTCCCCTTGGGGAGCGCGGTGTGATGCCAGGGTTGGCACGTATGACTTTGGGGAACATGCTTTTTTTGCCATACTGTACTAGAATTAAGTGTAATTGCGAATCCTCTACAGTATGTGGCAGTGGCACTCTCACTGTGTTCACTATGGTGTAGAAAAATGCACCGCGCAAATGATATGAAGTGCAGAAAACACTATTTATAGTCACGCACAGGGTGCTGAGGAGGACTTTTTTTTCTCTTCCTGGAGGGGGCATCACAGAAAATAATTGAGAAGCACTGCGCAAGGTGTTCTCGGCGCACGGAGGAATACACACAGAATAATATGAGGCTAATCGGCCTGGAAAAGCCATTTCCCCAGCAGAGCTCGTAAATCAAAATTTTGCTCATTGGATAGGGGCAGATTTTTGGTGGTATCGAAGCTCATATCATGGAAACTTTGTTATAAAAGACACTAGTAACTCAAGGTACCACTGTACTTGTATATTTACATAAAATATATCAGCATAATTGTATTTAGGCAACAAATAAATCATAAGGGAATTTCATGCTTGCTAACATTTTCTACCAATAAACAGAGAAGTTGGTAAAATCTAGTAAGGACTGGATCCATCCTTTCACCGTGTCGTCCATTCATCTACCCAACCATTCATTCATCTATCTGATTATCAATCTGTCTTCCTGGGAGACTGTCTGTCTGACTGTTCATTCACCTAATTTTCTGTCTATCCACCCATCAATCCATTTGTTATCAATTTAAAAAGCCATACAAACATCCACACAGATTCCTGCATCTAACCATCTGATTTTCAGGCTTTCTCAGAAGTCATATTTCTGCCCTTCAATCGGTCTAGTTATTTGTTCAACCACATAAATCCTGAAATAATCCATTCAACTAGACATCAAACCATCAATTTGTCCATAAGTCCATCAGACCATTAAAACATCGAAACCTTTATAAATCCATTTATCTCTCCAATCACCCACATGTCCATCCATTCATCCATACATATATCTAATTCTCCTGTGGATGGATGGGTGTGTATTTCTCCGACGCTATCTGCTTGCTCATCTGTCCATCTGGTTACAAGTCCATGAAACCATCAGTTCATGCATCCATCCATTCACCCTATTATCCTCAAAACCCCGCTTCCATCTGGACATCCATTCATCGTCTTTAAATTCTGTAATACTTACACCTCCTCATCCAACATACCTACAGAAATATATACTCACGGTCAACAAAGGAGGTGAAGAGCATGCGAAAGCGGCTGAGACGACTCCTCTCATCAGCCCACATCCGCACAACCCCCACGCCACTGTCCAACATCACGTCATTGGCCACGGTGCTGCAAAACTTCGCCTTCAGGTTCTCGATGGCGCTACTGCCATCATAAATGGCCACAAAGTTCCTCTTGCACTCATTTGAGTTCTCCATCTGGTACTCCAGAAAGCGTAGATAGATCTGTAGGTAAGAAACAACCTCATAAGATAAGCAGCAACCTGGTTGATACAGTGGACTTGTAAATGAGACACGGAGAATCACAGCATGATTTATTGCCCGAGTATCACAACCTACACTGCACTGAAATAGAAGGAATGCTTCAACAGAATTCATTAAAACTCGGACAGCAGGAGGCTCAGCTACCTGAGCGAATCTTCTGTATTTGTGATGCTACTGGATGTTCAGAAAAGTACAATCGTGGAATTAGCTTCACATTAGCTGGGCTTCTATTACTGGCATTCTATTACTTTCTTGTTCTACTTTATTTATTTTTCATCCTGTAGATCTTTTGTAAATTGGATTTGATATAATTTATTATCCTGCAAGGGAAATTGTGTCTCTGCATTTTACCAATCCAGAGTGAACACACACACACAAAGAGTAAGTGCACACACACACACACACACACACACACACACACACACACACACACACAAAGAGTAAGTGCACACACACACACACACACACACACACACACACACACACACACACACACACAAAGAGTAAGTGCACACACACACACACACACACACACACACACAAAGAGTAAGTGCACACACACACACACACACACACACACACACACACACACACACACACTCAGAGTACACACATTGTAGCACCTGGAGAGCAGTTGGGGATTAGGTTTCTTGCTCAAGGGCACTTCAGCCATGAAGACGATAGAATTGAAGGTTCTTCTGATTACATTTCTTTTTATGTCTTTTCTTTGGTATTTCTCCCTATTTTTATCCCTAATTTAATCACATCCTATTCATACCCATCATGCTTTTGCCTTCTGTACCACACAACAGGCACCTATCAGTGAGGGGCAAAAGCATGCACACGCCCCCTCCGTGATATACAACGTTAGCCCCCCCCCACCACTTTTCAAACTGTGGGGCAGGCGTATTTGTGGACGGGTCTAACACACTCGGAGGGAAAGCGTTATCCATTATCCACCCCCTCATTCGAATGAGCTCACAGATATCCAGTGTTAGCTGGCGATCACTGTGAGAGACAGGGAAATGAGCATATGCTCTCCCTCCCTCCTGTGAGAGCTCAGCCAATCAGGTCACATGGACTCCCGGTCACGGACGGCTGTGGCATTAAACCAGATTCGAACTTGCGATCTCCGAGTTAATAGTCATGTACCTTGTACATGTGGGGCCAGTGACGTAGTGGTTAGGGTGCTAAGCTCATGATCGGGAGGTTTTGTGTTCAAATCCCAGTTAGACCCCCACTGCGCTAAGATCCCTGGGCAAGGTCTTAACCACAAGTGTGCCTCTGTTCACCCAGCGGTATAAATGGGTACCAGTAAAATATACTGGGAAGGTAACCTGTGATGGATTAGTGTCACATCCAGGAGGAGTTGAACTCCTGGTAGCTTCACGCTACGGAAACCGGGGATAAGCACCGGCCTGATGAGCCACTAGGCTCGGGTGAAAAAAGCCCAACAGACTTACCTTGTAGATGCGCCACTCAGGAGCCCATAAGTCATCATTATTAATAATAATTACAATTCAGGGGCCTTTCCTTTTTATGTCTCTGGGATATTTAATCTGTTTTCATCAAGTTTCTTTGTAAATCTTAGTGTATAGAATTCTGTACAGTGTTCTCACTCTCTGGTGTCACCTAGGTGTTCTAATGAGTCAGAGCAACTCAATGACTTCATTTCTAAAATTCAATGATTCTTGACCTCAGAGCTGTACACTGAAGGCACTGTTTTGTTGGCGATAACACTTATTCGACATTTGTGATTTGTTAGCAATTTCACATGAAAAGGTATGAAATGACTTTGAATATTTTTTTTGGAGGGTTGGAGTACAACAGAAGTAACATTTAGTGAGATTTTGATGTTGCTCCAGATCAAATTCTGGATCCAGGAGTTTGTTTTTTAAAGATTCTTTAACAATATGAAATAGTTTGGAAGTAGGGTATTGCAGCAGGAACAGCAGGGGGTGCTATGGATATTCTGATGCACTCTCCTAGTGATTTTAGTGCAATATTTTACTTGTTTTATTCTGATCATTTTGAGATATTAATGACTCTGTGATGGTTTGGCGTCCTGTTCAGGATGTAACCCCACCTCTCACCCAACATCAACTGGGATTGGTTCCAGCAGCAGAGGAACTGAATGGATATATACAGTGGTACCTTGACCTATGAGTGTCACGTATAACAAATTTTCAATGAAATGAGCTTCGATCCCACCAAAAATCTGCTCCATCTAATGAGCAAATTTTGATTTAAGAGCTCTGCTGGGGAGATGGATTTTCTGGGTTGATTACCCTCATATTCTTGCGCGAGTATTCCTCCGCGCTCCAAGAACGCCTTGTGCGGTGATACTCAATTATTTTCTGTGATGCCCTTATCGGAAGAAAAAAAAAATTTTTACCACCCCCCACCCTCCCAGCACCCCGTGTGGGACTATAAATAGTGTTTACTGCACTACATATCATTTGGTCAGTGCTTTTTCTGTACACCTTCGGGAACACAGTGAGAGTGCCACTGCCACCTGGTGTAGAGGATGCAAAATCACACTTAAAGCTGATGCAGAATGTTAAAATAGCATGTTCCCCAGGGTCATACGCACCAATTAGCCTCGTTAAAACAGTTTTAAAAATACAAAAATATAATTAAATAAATAAATAAATAAAAAGTAAAAAAATAGTAGTTAACATTAAGTACCATTCTTAAGTTCAGATGCACTTACTGTATTGTTTATTGACTTATTGTTTATTCTTGTTTTATTATTATTGATTGTTAATTATAGTATTATTAATGTTACCGTTCATGTGTTATTATTGTGAAATGTTTATTGTTACTAGTTTATCTTTAATATATTGGGTCAAATATACGTGTTTGTGTCAGGTTAAATGAGTTTGGGATGGGGTTGGAACGGATTAATTGGTTTTCTATTGTTTCCGATGGGAATTTTTATTTCATATAACTAACATTTTGACTCATGGGCTCGACCTCGGAACGGACTAATTTCATAAGTCAAGGTACCGCTGTATTTAGATCATTCAGTGTTCCGTATTGAAACAGCAGAACCAACCAGAATTTTTTAAATCTCACCTATACATGGCCAGGAGTCCAATGAAGAAAACCTTAGCTGTGATATCTTATACTGTATTATTGTTTTGTATAGAAAAACCAAAACTCTCAAACGAATACAATTTAAATCTCAAACCTAAATATCTGCTTATCTTGTTTATCTTTCCATCCATTCATCCATAAGTCTAATTAATTAAAGTCTTTCCTGGAAGCATGAAAATCAGTTTGTCTGTTTATCTGTCTGTCCAACCCTCCATCCATCCGCCCGTCTAACTGCATCTGATATCTGCTGACTAGATATTCGTGTCATTCTTCGTTCCATCTATACATTCATTTGCAATCCAGTCATCTAGTCAACAGTCTGAATAGCTGCATGTCTGAAAGGTTTGTCTCGTTTTTTTTAAGTTGTTTTTATTCATCCAGCAATCCATCCATCCATCTATCCATCCACCTATCAGACTATAAACACTGTAAGATTCAGTTATTTAGTTTCTGAAAAGGTAACATTTGTCAGACATGCTGTATGCTAATGTGTCTGAAGCATTCGGGTTGCTCTCCTCTGGCTGATGTGTTCAGTAAAAGCGTGTAAATGTGAATAATTCCATTGGCATCTTAAATTCTTCCAGCCCAACTCGTACTCCTGCTCCTGCTGAGTCTGCTCCTCCATTATTTCTGCCTCATCGGCTGAATTCCTGCTAGCTCTGCACTGCTAATTTAAGCTCGCCGTCAACAATCTCCTCATCACAGGCGAGCGGCTGGGGGGCTGGCAATCCCCTGTGGTCTAATCAAGGCTGGGATTCTCGGTGGCCAGGGGTTTGTGTGTGTGTGTGTGTGTGTCTGTGTGTGTGTCTGTGTGTCTGTGTGTGTGTGTCTGTGTGTGTGTGGAATGACAGAGATGAGCCGATAAGGTCACCTTGGAATTAGGAGGTGCTCGTATCGTCCAGATGCAGTCCAGAGCTTCACCGGGTTTCACTTTTTCCTCTTCTTCCACCTGACTGGAGCGGACAAAGCCTTCTGCGCCGCTGATCTCAAACTGACAATCTGGAAACAGCAATGTAAAAATACAGGACTGAGAGAGAGAGAGAGAGAGAGAGAGAGAGAGAGAGAGAGAGAGAGAGAGAGAGAGAGAGAGAGAGAGAGAGAGAGAGAGAGAGAGAGAGAGAGAGAGAGAGAGAGAGAAAGAGAAAGAGAGAGCAAGAGAGAGAGAGCAAGAGATAGAGAGATAAACAGAGAGCGAGAGAGAGAGAGAGAGAAAGAGAGAGAGAGAGAGAGAGAAAGAGAGAGAGAGAGAGAAACAGAGAGAGAGAGAGAGAAACAGAAAGAGAGAGAGAGAAAACAGAGAGAGAAAACAGAGAGAGAGAAATGGGGTGAGAGAGAGGGAGAGAGAGAAATGGGTGAGAGTGAGAAACAGAGAGAGGGGGAGGAACAAAAAATCAGAGAAAGAGTGAGAGAGAGAGAGAGAGAGAGAGAGAGAGAGAGAGAGAGAGAGAGATGGGACAGAGAGTGAGAAACAGAGAGAGGGGGGAGAAACAGAAAAACAGTGTGAGAGAGAGAGAGAGAGAGAGAGAGAGAGAGAGGGAGAGAGCAGGAATACTATAGAAAGAGAAGTTTTAAGGGAGAATTGAGTGCAAATTGAGGTTGATGATGAAGTGATGAAGAGCAATGTTTAGAGTGATGGTAGACTGGAGGGTGAAAATAAGACCGACATAATCTCAGACAAGCAAAGATAGACAGCATGATGGATGGAGGAATGGAGAGCACTGGGGAAAGATAGTTTGATGTCGGCCAGGCAGGACGGAGGGCTCTTCGTGTGGAATTGAATGAAGAAGTGAAAAATGGAAAGGATTACCAGGGATCGGATTTAGAAGTCCACCCACGTGCAATTTAAAATCCGGGTCTGGAATGATAACACAGACACGGCGTCGGTTAGATAGATATTTCAGACTGTTGAAAAAAAAAATCATGTTTAAGACAGCTGCAGGCGCTGAAGCTGGAGTGGGAACATCTGAGGCTCGATCTAAATAGGCCGCGTTTAATGTCTGACTTATTTCACCTGTTTAACATGCAGAAGGTTAACACACCGCAATGGCGGCCACATAGTTCAGGGTTCTGATGTGCTCAGTACTCTTTGGTGTGAGAGGCGGCATTTTTAAGAGATACTTATTGTAAGAGTTTTAACAAAATAAAATAAATTTTGCATTAAAGGAGGGAATTTAACACAAGATTCAAAAAAGCTTAGTAGCAACTGATATCCGAGAGTTTCTCTGCTGCGTGGAGCATTCTCGGAGCAATCAGTGACAAGTCGGTGGATAGAACATCAACTTACAACATTTGTTCATTCACTCATTCATTCTCTGAACCATTTAATCCTAATTAGGGTCATGGAGAGACTGGCTCCCATCTCATCCGACTCCGAGCGAGGGCAGAGTACACCCTGGACAGTTCGCCAGGCCATCGCGGTGCAGAAACATGCAGCTCCTCTTTACTAAAGTCAGCAATGACTCTTTTACATGAGCCGCCCATCACAGACAGTGAGAGACATGGATGGCCTTTGATAACCCAGGTGGCTGCACTTTGGGCAACAATGATTTTTCATTTTTCCCCCATTTTCTCCCCTAATTTTAGTCATTTCCGATTCCCACCCTTTAATTATCACAGAACCACCACCAGTCAGGGAGGGTTGAAAACATGCACCCCCCCCCCCCCCCCTCCGTGACAGCCACCTGCCTCTTTTCAAACTGAGGCGCATGTGTATTTGGGGGCTGGTTTAACACGCTCGGAGAAAAACCGCGAGTCGCTCCTCGTACAAATGAGTTCATAGATGCCAGTGATTGGCTGGCGAGCTCTGTGAGTGACAGAGAAGTGAGCATATGCCACCCCTCCCTCCCGTGAGTGCTCAGCCAATCAGCTCCCACAGACTCCCAGTCACAGATGGCTGTGGCATGAACCCGGATTCGAACTTGCAATCACCAGATTGACAGTCACTTTGTCGATGGAGCCTGCAACAATAATTTTTTGATACCGGGTTGTGTTCGAGTCTGAATTTTTAAGAATCCAAGTAAAATAAATTGCAACATGTTGCTGAAACTCGGACTTTGCACAAAGCATTATTTTTTTTCATTTTTTTTCCCCATGTAGCAATGTTACAAAGAATATCTCTGTTTCACGTTGCAGAACCGCCTTTACACAGACTGAGTGTTACACTACAAAATAAAAATCTTAAAGGGGCGGTATCACGGTTACTGCACATGCTCTGCTTTTAGTGAATAACTAAAACACGTGCACGTGAAACGCCTGGAGAGAACACTGTCCACACTGTAGTTTGACCCTGACTTGAATTTTTTGAAGTGAATATTAGAGTGAAAAACTGCCGAAATGGGTTCCACAAATCAGAGTCACACCAGAATGGGAAAGACCTTTCGACTTTACTTTTCTTCTCATGTTTTGCTTTTGCTAGCACTTTACATGG